>CAIGQQ010034325.1:60167-74047 GCA_903798035.1 Danio albolineatus
CTATTATAATATTACCATTAACTATTATAATATTACCATTTACTATTTAAATATTACCATTAACTATTATAATATTACCATTCACTATTATAATTATTATTTCACTACGTCGTGTCTAAACATTCATCTAAACGATATTTTAATCTATTAAGGAATTAATGCTGTCCTGCCGCAGACAGATTCTACCCCAGCTGAGGATTAGCGACTAACACTCAATCTCCGCCGTCGCCTGTGCACATCCGCCACCATTAGAGTGACATCAGCTTCCCTCCTCGCCTGATTGGCTGGAAGAGGAGCTGTCAGTCTGGAGCTGGCGGACCAATGGGGACGCTTCAGCCGTCCCTCATTTACATGCAGCTCTGAATGCAACACTTGCAGGAGGAAGCGCAGAATTCGGGAAGCAGAAGTGGGAAACAGACAACCAAACGACAAATGGAAGTCTGAAAACCTGCTTTCTGCTGCTGATGGGGTCTACGTCATGCTGAACCACTTGAGCTCTAACATCTCCTCTAACTTGGACCCTGAGTCAGGATGGGGTTCAGTAAACCACTTGATAAGATCTGTGCATTCTGCAGAAATATTAAAGAGAGAACATGTTAGTCACGGATGCTCTTGATGACGATACGATACAAAGACATTTATTCCATGGTCTGCTGAAATTCTTGATTCTGATTGGCCGAGTCGTAACTGATGGAAATTCAGTCAAATATTGTGCTGCAAAGAGAAAAACTACTTTAACCTGGAAAATGACCATGGAATAAGTGGGATAATCAATGGATTGCTGTGCGCTGTAGCTTCTACAGTGTGCATTAAAATCCTTTACCATCTACTGGCTATCGAATACTTGTATGAAAACTGCTCATGCATTGTGTGTGTAATGTGACAGCAGCGGTTTTTATTACTGCACTGTGTGTAGTGTTGTTTTCTCACCTGCTGACAAACTGGGGTAAATTCTTGACCGTCCATATCTGGAGTAACAGTGATGCCCACTGACCATTAATTTCAGCAGTTCCACAATTCTATAGGCGAGGAAACGAACAGAAGGATATCTGGTTTCATAGATCATGCTTACCATGTCAAGTCCTGCAAGCGAGAGATTTTCATGTTAGTAATTCACAATATCTTTGCCCTCCAGACATCGTCATACATTCACAAGAGTTTACAGATGAAGGGTTAGTTCACCCAGTGTTTCCCCTATCATTATATTAGGGTGCCGCCCCCCCCCCCCTTGAAGTCAAGTTAATTGTATTTTATATATAGCACCAGATCACAACTTCTTATGATAAACCAGCTAAATAGCCGTATGTGATATCTTATTTACACAACAGCATGTCATTTCTGTCTCTACATGGTCGCACGTTTACTAATTTCTGCTCTCTGAATCACATAGGTGGAGTTCCATACTCTCCCATAGAGGGTCCGAGTCTGTAAATAATCTGAACTTCCCATTACTACACCAGATGACAGGCTGTCCAAGTTCAGCGTCAACGCTTGACAGAGGGCGTGTCTGAAGTTGGGGCTGACGCGATCGTCATAGCAGCGTCAGCCAATGAAATGAAATTAGTCAACAATCGGCTACTGTCTGAGCTGGTGTATTTGCATACAGCGATCTGATTGGCTGACGCTTCCGTTGGCGCTTGAAAAGTTGAGAAAGTCCCAACTCCTGCAGCGAGCAACACCACTGAAGCGGCGCCGACGGATCCACAATGCAGTTCGCCAACCCCTGACGTCACCCATTCAAAGTGAATGAGAAGCGTTGACGCTGACGCCCCGTGTGAATGGGGCGTCAGAGCGGCAATACTCCCCCTGGCTGTACAAGACTGATCTTGGTAAGCAAGTCAGTAAATACACCCTTAGGAAAAAGAAGTACACTTGCATTTTATGAGTATAAAAGTATACTTTAAGTATACTAACATCAATGTACTAGTGTCAGTCTGAACAATCACGCCGCAACGCGCTGGACCCCCAATCCTGTAAGCCGTAAACCTAGGGGAAACACTGTCTTTATTCTGCTAGTACTCAGCCTCATGTCGTCCTAAACCCCTGAGACCTTCATTCAGCTTGAGCATCAGATTGAGCATCTCGGGACCCTTACTGAGTCCAGAAAAGGACCCAAAAACATCCCCACAACAGACCATATGCCTTCAGTGGTTCAGTCAGAATATTATCAAGCTCTGAGAATGCTTTTATTTGCACATAAAGCAAAAATAACAACTTCATTCAACAGGTTCTCATCCTCAGTGTCAGTATATTGCGCACGTTCAGGAGAGCTCTGAGGCTGTTGCTGTCAGTTGCACTGCTGATGTATTATCTCAGGTACACCTGTGCTTTCTTCCAATCAGAGGAGGACACACGCGGTGTACCCCACTGCACAGAGCTCTCCTGAGCGTGCGCAATATACTGACACTGAGGAGAAGAAACTGTTCAATAAAGTCATGATTTCTGCTTGATGTGCACACAAACACATTCCTCTAGCTTGATGTTATTGTGCTTGAACCACTGAAGGCATGTGATCTGTTCAGAAGTTGAACAAAGGTTTGGGGTTTGGGACGACATGAGAGTTATTAATTATTAAACCAATTTTCATTTCTGTGTGAACTTTCCCTTTAATAAGCAGCTCTAAAAGGCAACTCACTGCTATTGTAGGTGTATCTGCGGCGTATTTTAAAATAATGACTCTTGCTAAAATCAATCAGCTTGAGCTGGAGGGTCTTTGGATTGACCATGACGTGTGCTGCACATATGCATAAATGGAATATGCCACGCTTAGTGCAGAACAGTGCTGCTATAATGAGCTGCAGGGTCAGCAGCCGCGCAACACGCTCACTCAGACGCCCATTGTTTTGCCTGATGAATTTAGCCAGGGTTATGCTGGAGGGGCAGTAGTCCATGACCATGAAGTGATTATAGTCCCCCCTGGCGTAATCGTAGAGCTCTGGGATGTGGGGGCAGAGCGGAGGTCTCCTGAGGATCATCAACTGATATGCTTCATGGTACACATGTCCATCAATTCCATCCTAGAGAAAGAAGTCAGGAAAAGGTTAGAGGGTTTGTGTGAGCGTGTCATTCAGAAATGACGTTAATGTGTCTCCAGTTTGGTTGACATCCAAAGATTCATGAGCAAAACTGTCATTTAGCATAAAGCTAGGGATGCTCATAATAACCCATTAACCAGTAACCGAAAGGGTGTGTTTAAGTGTTGCATTTGTTAACTCGCGGGACGATAACAAGTGCAAATGAAAGAAGGATATTGCTGGTCACAGATTGACACAGACGAGTTGATGCCAAACCAGCGCTGATTAATACCAGGGGCGTCGCTAGACCCCATTTACTGCGGCATGTGCCCCAGTGTAGGGGTGGGCGATATGGAAAAAATATCATATCACGATTTTTTCTGGGGAAATCACGATTCATGATTTTTATCCCGATTCTTTTTCAAGTTGGTTTCTTAAGACTATTTTCCAAGTTACAAAGGTACAATACAACCAAACTAATGTCCCCATATAAAAATATACTCTTACCATGTATGTTTAAGTATATTTTAATCAAATAAAGATTTAATAAATTTAGTTCAGTCGAAAAAACTGCTGCTATAGTTACGAAGTGGCGTGCGTGTGTTCAATACAGCACGAGCTGCAGTTAAAGGCTGTGCAGAGTGTGAGTCACCTGACATTAAGCGAGTGGCGCGGGCGGGCAGCTTTTAGGGGGCACACTTTAACATACATCACAAACTCCTTAAACAATTATTCAAAGTCATTTTGTTCATGCATCACGCTGCAGTCTTCATAAACAAGCTCATTAAATAACTTAAACTCTAAATAATCTTCCTTGTTAATTTATTTGACAAGTAACTTTGTATTGTAGTGAGATAACACATTTCTAACTTTCAAGAACATCAAGGCACATTTTTGCACCTTAACAGATACAGCTGAAGTCCATTTTTTTGCCCTTCAATTAATTTAAAATAATGTTTTCCAGGTGATCTTTAACAAAAGAAAAAAATGTGACAGTATTTCTTGTAAAACAAAAATAATTTTTCTGGAATCATAATAAGTCTTATTTCCTATAGTTTATTTCTTGAATAAAATTACAATTTTATTTAAAAATTAAATTTAAAATAAAACTTTTTAAAATTACAATTTTAAGGTCAGTATTATGAGCCACATTAAGAAATATTTACAGTATATTTTTCATTGTGTACACCAAACAAGTCATAGAATAACTTAACTAGGTTATGTTAACTAAAGTTAGAATAATTAGTCAAGTCTTTAAATTACACTTTAATCTGAATACAACCATCTTGCAAAATAACTAGTAAAATTACAATTATGCACAAACTAAGGCAAAACTAAATGAGAGAATATTTCTTTCAGCGTGACTGGAAACTCAATTTGATCAATGTGTTACATCTGTTCTCCGGTACTTAATGACTGTTTGTAAATTCAAGACTGCATTTCGTAAAGTAAAACTATGTATTTGGGGGTAAACTTCTGTGGAAGGCGGGGAACTGATGCGCGCAGCACCGTGACTGACAGAGAGAGCAAGTGCGGCAGTGCGCGCGAAAGAAGAGAGAGCGAGTGCGCGCGAAAGCAGAGAGCGGGAGAGTGCACGTGACACCGAGAGCGCGCGAGAGAAGCCCCAGTCATATCTCCGCAGTTTGCCGCCGATGGCTGATCTCACTTTTCCGTGGCATTTTGACAAAAATACGCGTCCAAATTTAGGGGGGCCAAGCTTGTTGACACGGGGTGGCGGGATGAATTTTGGTGGGGCGCCCCGCCATGGAAGAATGAATGTAGCGGAAACCATGCACTATATATGGCGATACAACGATTTTTCAGAAAAAGTGGATCGTGCAGTCATTTTAATTGTCCACGATTAAATATCGTATTATCGCACAGCCCTGCCCCAGTGTATCTCAGTGCCCCAGTAAATGCTTTGAGGTACGATTTGCTTTATATGCAAGTGTACAAATTAAGAGGGGTAATCCCAGAATAAAGACGGTATTCTCTATGTGGAACCGAACCAACACCTCTGAAATCAATACAGTTTAATCAAGAAGCAATCTGACGCATACACGCAGAAAACCATACTCGAGTCGCGCGCCCCGCTCCTGCTTGACGCCCGCTGTGAGGCCCGACTGTTCATGCGTTGTGAAACCGGCATAACAGCCTTCAGTGCAGAGGTGTCGGCACACAGCGAGTTTTGCAAGTTGACAAAACTAAAGTTTGAATAATACGATGATGACGATGATGATGATGCTGTTTTGACAGCTTGGCTCTTGATAGATATTTTTCGCATGAAGCAGAAAGAAGGGATGATGAGTCAGGGAGGTAAAACCTAATAAACCTAATTCTCTGTCATGTGTCAAGTCTAAGACAACAGATAATTCTATAAAACATCTTTTTTTTTGTATTCTACAGTATTTCATTCTAATTAAATTAATATTCATGCAAACGATTTCTTAAATGATCTTAGCACATCACTTCAGTTGTGTCTTTACATCGTTTCCCAGTTACATTTAGGATTGATTTCTGTTGATTATTTATTTAGAATAATAATTGTATAATAATAATAATACATTTATTTATAATTATTTAAGTTTTTTTGTATTATTAATTTTAAAAACTAATATATACATATACACAGTTGAAGACAGAATTATTAGCCTCCTTTTCTTTTTTAAATATTTCCCAAATGATGTTTAACAGAGCAAGGAAATGTTCACAGTATGTCTGATAATATTTGTTCTTCTGGAGAAAGTCTTATTTATATTATTTTCGGCTAGAATAAAAGCAGTTTTTAACTTTTTAATTTTTTAAAGGTCAATATTATTAGCTCCTTTAAGCTATATATTTTTTCAATAGTATCCAGAACAAACCATCATTATACAATGACTAGCCTAATTCCCCTAACCTGCCTAATTAACCTAGTTCAGCCTTTAAATGCCACTTTAAGCTGTATAGAAGTGTCTTGAAGAATATCTAGTCTAATATTATTTACTGTCATCATGAAGATAAAATAAATCAGTGATTAGAGATGAGTTATTAACACTATTATGAGTAGAAATGTATTGAGAAAATCTTCTCTCTGTTAAACAGAAAATGGGGGGGAAATAATGGGCTAATAATTCTGACTTCAACTATATATTTAAGACTATATATATATATTAATATATATCGCCATTAATCTATTCTCAAAGTAGGGTTGGGAGCTGGGTCTGTTCTACGCAAGCTATGATGACTTTTATCTTGATATTTTAGCGCGGATGTATACCTGACCGGTGAGCCGTCTGACAAAAAAGTGCCCTTCAGAATCAAATCAGCAGGACGCCCTTCTGGATCTTTCACTTACTTCGAAGACACCACTGACTACGCTCACATGGACATCTGTAATCGAGTTATTTGCCTTAATCGACCATAATATAATTAAGGTGTTTACAGGAAGTGCTTTCGTGTAAGAGTTTCCTGTAAACTGTATTGTACGTAAATCATATAAATATTTTCATATTAGTCAATATTATTCCTGAAATAAATTTAAAAACTGAACAAATATAAATGTACACACATTTACACAAGTAAATACACAGAATCAATGATGGGCTAAAAACCTGCAGATCCCGTGTGGGCCTAGTTCTGACTTTAGTCGGATTAAGGTCATCAATCATCGCTGTTTGGAGCTTATGTAGGCTACAGTTAAAAATTCATGTTGAACTGAATAAACAGTTAGTAAACACAAGCACATCTTACTGAACATCATTTATTTTCATCACCAATTATCATAGTAGAACAGTTTTTCAAGCAGTTTGTGAAACAGGAGATGAGCCCCTGGTCTAATGCGCCACATGGCTTGAGAAACCTGTTCTCAAAGACTTACTTCTAGTCATTATTTGGGTAGCACACATATTCTGAATGCCTCCGGCAGAATTCAATCGAGCTATTTTAATCTAGAGCAGTGGTTCTCAAGCTTTTTTCACCAAGTAGCACCTCAGAAAGAAATAGTCTCTCCAAGTAGCACCATAATAACCGGTGAAGTACAGTAGCACAGTAGGCCTAATGAAGCAGCTACAGCCCTGCAAAGTTCAAAACTAGGCAGATTAATTCTTCTTATTAACAATATTTATTATTGTCAGCCACTTAAATAAAAGGTTTTATAATAGCCTATTAAAATGAATTTACTGATCACATCGGTGTTATCGTATGTGTCAAAGGGTTAAAAGCGTGTTCAGAAATTCCTCCACGCACCACTAGAAGGAAGCTTGTGTACCACTAGTGGTACATTTACCACAGTTGGGGAACCACTGATCTAGAATACTCTAGATTAATTCCAAGATTACAGTGAGATTAATCTAGATTAAATGCCCCAGTAGAGCTTTGTGTCTAGCAACGCTGATGCTGATTGCCTCTGTCCTGGATCTGCGTCATAAACACCTCTTTTTATTTACACAACTGGAGAAAGAAGCCGCAAAACAAAACTTTCGGAGATGTGCGCTGCTTTGGAAAACAAGACGGCCACAATACAGAGCGTGTTTTCCATCTGGAAAATTAGTTATTAATAGTTCTTCTATAATATCATTCTTAAAATAGCCTACGCAATCTACCAATCAAACAAGTCCAAAGATTTTCTTGATTTCTGCATAATGATAAATCCGCACCAAACATTTTTTGACTTCCATTTTACAGCTTATAAAACATGTATGCAAATGAATGCAATATCAAATGTAAACAACACTATTGTTATATGCTATAGTAGCCTATACTTCACGAAAAGCCAACATATGAGGCCATTGTCTTTCATCACGTGCGCCAGGAACCGCGAGTAAAGGGAGGAAATAAAAGCAAACAAGCTCTAAGGTAAAATTAGACTCTCAAGACATAATCTTTAATGACTCATATTAGAAATGTTGACAGAGGTTTGTGATATGGGAATTAGAGCGGAGCATTAAATAAATGCATATTTTGAGTGGAGCGATCGATTTGAGGTAGCCTGCTATTTTTATTTGACGGAAGAAAAAAACATGATTGGAAATAAACAACCTACGCTGGTTTAAAAGGATTCAGTCAGTGTTTTTGTCATTTAAGTGAACAATATCTAGTGCAGGCATATTTATTTGATTCTTTTATTTAGTTTGTGCAGGTGCGTGAAGATGCTCGGATGTTAATATGTTCTGCTGACCGCATGTTAAAATAAATCAGTATTTTGAAATGCAATAT
Source organism: Danio albolineatus (assembly GCA_903798035.1). Classification (NCBI taxonomy): domain Eukaryota; kingdom Metazoa; phylum Chordata; class Actinopteri; order Cypriniformes; family Danionidae; genus Danio; species Danio albolineatus. Next base: position 68,378 of record CAIGQQ010034325.1, read on the forward strand.
TAAATGTGTCGGACGCTAAATAGACACGTCAATTCATTTTTTAATGAAATATTAGCTTAATATTATTCTGACCAGTTAACGCTTAATATTCGGTTAACGAGCGGCAGTTTTCGTTTGGCAAAATTAACCGAAATGAGCATCCCTACATTAAAGATTTGCAAATAAAGCAGTGTTTCCATCCAATGAGTGAAAGAGAACTACATCAATTACTGATCAACCTGCACAAACATTGATCAGAGAAATGTAGTTTAGTGCAGGGCCGTGCAGAGACCTATTAAGGGGCAGGGGCTCGAGTGGAAAAAAGGGCACTTTTTATTAAACAATAATAATAATTGTACTTTAATAAATAAAATATATTAAAAGATATTTCCCCCTAAATTCACCATATACTCACCCTTAAAAGAACAGTTTATTCAAAACTGAACATTCTGTCATCATTTACTCCCCTTGTACTTGTTCCAAACCTATTTGACTTTTTTCTTCTGTTAATATTTTGAAGAAAGTGGAAACCTGTTACCATTGACTGTCATGGTATTTGTTTTTCCTACTCTGGAAATCAGTGATTTCAGGTTTACAGCTTTCTTTAAAATATCTGCTTTAATCTTTAATTCTTTAGTGCTCAACAATAAAAAGAAACAAAGATTGGGAACCCTTTGAGGGTGAGTAAATGTTCAGTTTTGAGAGAACTATCTATTAGTTTTGTTTGTTGAACAAAATAATAATAATAGTTTGAATAATGTAGGACACACTGATAGCCCTTGACTTCCATAGCTAGCCTATATGTACATGTTTTATAGCTTCAATTAACATGATATATTCTGAATAAATGACTGCAAAAACGAGAGGGGAATATGTTCACTATCCAGCTGTCTTTTCTCCATTACATTAGCCTCAGCTAATAGCCTGTATGTCTATGATATTGCCCTGGCTAAACTTTAGCTAACTTAATACATGTTTGTAATAAGGAGGATGTGAGCAAGACAAAATAGCCTATTTGCTTTTAAACGTTTACATAAATAGCTGACGTTAACTTTGAGCCTCAGGTTGTCTTTTGTTAACCGTTACTCATCTCTATACAATATAGATGATGACGGATGAATTTACATCAGCGGTTCTGGCGATCATAGCGTGCTGCCGTTACGGAGGTCAGCTAATAACACCTGTTTTACGCACACTCCGTTAGAATTAGCGCTGATAGACGTTGGTATGTTACTTTTGGATTCAGTGCAACGATGTAAATAGCGTCCTCATTAGAGCGTTCGCCTTGCATGTGGTTTTTGTTTCAAAATCGCTGGTTCGAGGATCGCTTGGAGCGGGTAGACTAAAACCAAGATATACTTTGAAATTGAGTTATTTTATTGTTTGACAGGGAAAGTTATCCTTAAATAGAACACGAATTAGCTTATTCATATATTATTATTATTAGTATTTAAAAAATAATTATTATCCCCAGGAAAAAGGGCACTTTCTCTCCAGGAGAAAAAAGGGCAGGGGCTCAAGCACCCAAAGCCCGTTGGGATTCGCCATTGTGGTGTTTTTCTCCTCTAATAAATGAGTTGCGACTCAGAAGATAAAGACGAAACGCAATGAACGCGGTGAATGCACTTTGACAGATGCTCAAAACAATAATAATAATACTGAAGCACTGTGATGACGGACTGACTGTTTGTTTCCGGTTGTACCCTTCAATGCACGACATAAATCAGGATGTCTCAAAACGACTAAAAATGGAGTTAATCTGTTCTCTTCGTGTACTTTCTGTAGTGTATACACACTTACCACATACTCCCAATCCCACAGAGGATCATTTATAGGAACAACTTTAATGGTAACCTGCAAAGAAAGCATGAAGTCAAAAGTTATTTAAGCCAGAGAGATGTCTGATCTGACCTGTGTAAAGCATGACTACACACACACACACACACACACACACACCATTCACAGAAAGAACAGAACCAGGAGTAAAATTAGCAGAGGAAAAGTGAACTTTACCTGTAGGCCGTCAGATTTCCGTGTAGCCAAATAGAAAAACACAGTATGTCTCTGTTCCAGCTTCTTTACCAGCACATATCTGTCAAGCAAAGATCTTCTGCTGTTTTCTGCTGGGCTGGTTTCTACTGGGCTGGTGTTTTCTGGTGAACTAGTGTTTTCTACTGGGCTGGTTTCTACTGGGCTGGTGTTTTCTGGTGAACTAGTGTTTTCTACTGGGCTGATTTCTGCTGGGCTGGTGTTTTCTGGTGAACTAGTGTTTTCTACTGGGCTGATTTCTGCTGGGCTGGTGTTTTCTGGTGAGCGGCTGTTTTCTGCTGGGCTGCTGTTTTCTGCTGCAGGTTTGCCGCCGCTGCTGCCGCCATGTTGGATCTGTGTTGTTTTCATCCATTTGGCAGCCACTGTCTCCTGCTTTCTGCTGTTCTCATCTAGACATGCAGCCTTTCTCTTCTGTCCTCTTCCAGCTTATGTGGATTACAGTCAATGATGGATTATTAATGATGGTTATTTCATTATATGGTATTTATTTTACTCTGGGATTCAATCATTCTCCAGTCATGAAGAGTGGACTGACCTGAGCTGGACGCCACTGTGTCGGCGTCTTCACTTGTGTTCTCCAGCTCTGCTGCTCTTCTGCGTTTCCGGGGAGGAGATGGTTTGTTCTCTCCAGAAACTCTCTGAAAAGCGTCGTCCGCTTTTCTCTTCACTCCTCTTCCTCCTTACAGTGATGAAAATGAATTATTAATGATCAGTTATTTGCATACAGTCATTTAGCAGAGGCTTTTGCCCAAAGTGACTTAGAGTTGAGGAGGAATTCAGCAAGAAGAGGTGATACACACAACAAGTGCCGATTATACAGAGGATCTGTAGAGTGCTAGAGTTAGGAGGGATGGTTATAGAGAGAGATGAGATGAGTGTTTTGTGGTTTGTCAAACCCACTCACTTCATAGTATTTCATTATTGGCAAGTAGGGCTGTGCAATATGGACAAAATAATCATATTGCGATTTTTGGAATGAATATTGCGATTGCGATTTTGTTTGCGATTTTGGCAACTGTTTTTGTGCACATACTGTACACAGCAGCACTCACTGCTTGATCAACAAAACTGTAATAAATTGTGTTAAAAACAGACAACATGAAAAAATGTTCGTCGTTGGCGGCGTGAGCTCTGATTGGTTAACATTAATATCATGCACAAAAAACAGAACAAAAATCAAAATAAATTAATAGATAAAATTGCAGCCTTTGCGATTTAGATATTGCATGTGCTTAAATCGCGATTTTTTTGCCATTGCGATTAATTGCACAGCCCTATTGGCAAGTATTTTGCTCTGGGATGTAAGCATCTGGTTAAATGGCAGCGGTGTTGTATGTTTGCCACCATTTTTCCAGTAATAAAGAGTAGTGACGGGCGATTTACACGATTTTCAGATCGCCATATTGTCCCCCTGTGAGATACTATTGCATGGGGGTGCGGTAGTGTTACGTTTATTTATTTGCTCCTTTATTTAATCACTTCTAAATGTATTTAATGACCTACTTCATTTTCATTATGTGTTCATTCATTCATTCATTTTCTTTTCGGCTTAGTCCCTTTATTAATCCGGGGTCGCCACAGCGGAATGAACCGCCAACTTATCCGGCATTTGTTTTACGCAGCGGATGCCCTTCCAGCCACAACCCATCTCTGGGAAACACATCCATACATACACATTCACACACATACACACTATGGACAATTTAGCTTACCCAATTCACCTGTACCGCATGTCTTTGGACTGTGGGGGAAACCGGAGCACCCGGAGGAAACCCACGCAACCACGGGGAGAACATGCAAACTCCACACAGAAATGCCAACTGGCCCAGCCGGGGATCGAACCAGTGACCTTCTTGCTGTGAGGCGAACGTGCTAACCACTCGGCCACCGTGGCGCCTTCATTATGTGTTATTTTGGAAACAATTTCAATCAATGCGCATCGCCGAGCTCGTCCAGCTAAACAGCCTCTGAGACCTAAATTAGCCCTTTCATACACAAGACTCGATGCAACGGTGCGACAAGATCTGATAGTGACTTCTTGTCCGTGCGGTTATCTGTGGGATTGCCACAAAATGTAGATAAGTTAATATAAACGGATGAAAACAAAAGAAATGACGTTTATCTACGCACAGAAGAAACAGTGATGCATTAAGGTCCTTTCAGACAGGAGGCGGAGGACTCGCCGCCCTCGGGTGACTGTTTCTACACGATAGAGGTGTTTTGTCCATGTATGTCCAGTTGAGTAAAAGGAATCATCAACAATAGCCCCTTTCACACAGAGGTATCGGTAAATATCTGGAAAATTACCGGAATGACTTTACCGGTAAATTCCAGAAAACGCTGTTCACACAAGCACAGATGATCCGGAAAAGACCATTCACACATCCACTCCACAATACCTGACGTCATTAACCAGAAATGAGTTCTAAACGGCTGCGGTCGGGCTTTTGTTGATGGGTTCACTTTTATTTAAAGTTTTAGCATTCATGCAGCTGCTTTGTCCCAGAGACATCTTAAGGCAGAAGCGAACCGCAGCTAAATGTTTACACACTTGACGACATTACAAATTCTGTAGATGGGGAAGTGCTGTGAACAACTTTGATGAAAACATATTCAGGAACACATTAGCATGTGGAGATGTTCATAATATGTGTGTGCTGGCGCTCACCGGCTGCTTCACGTGCACACGCGTCAAGCAACTGAAGCAGAGCTTGAAGGTAAACAAACAGCGGCTTATCATAAGCATTTCATCAATAATCTTTTCCACAGTTGGCATTAATAATGAACATAGAAACGGGATCTGACTAACATCTAGCAGCTAAATGTGTCTGGAGAAATATTCAAAAGTTTTTTTTTAGTAAACAGCGCAGACGTGAATGTGTCTGAGAGTTCTGATTGGTTGGAGTAGACGTCTCATGTCAGCGTGGTAAAAACGTGAACGCGCTCTTTCTGGCAATCTTCCTTCTGAATTCCGGTGAATTACTGATAATGTTACAACTTCTCTATCCAGAAAATAGCCGGAACAAATTTACCAGCATTTTCAAAAAGAGCCTGTTCACACGTACAGACCTTTACGGAAAATTATATGACCTTTTTTAAAAAATGAACATGAAACCAACATCACAAAAGAGTCCTGAATCAGACTTCTCCTTAAAAATCCTGATATTATCATTTTCCTCTGTTGCGCCCCCTACTGCTTCATAATTCAGACTGACCTGAGCGGCTGTTTTCTGCTGGGCTGCTGTTTTCTGCTGCAGGTTTGCCGCCGCTGCTGCCGCCATGTTGGATCTGTGTTGTTTCCATCCGTTTGGCAGCCACTGTCTCCTGCTTTCTGCTGTTCTCATCTAGACATGCAGCCTTTCTCTTCTGTCCTCTTCCAGCTTATGTGGATTACAGTCAATGATGGATTATTAATGATGGTTATTTCATTATATGGTATTTATTTTACTCTGGGATTGAATCATGTTCAAATGGCAGCAGCGCTAATAGTTTTCCAGCATTCTCCAGTTATGAAGAGTGGACTGACCTGAGCTGGACGCCACTGTGTCGACGTCTTCACTTGTGTTCTCCAGCTCTGCTGCTCTTCTGCGTTTCCGGGGAGGAGATGGTTTGTTCTCTCCAGAAACTCTCTGAAAAGCCTCG
>CAIGQQ010034325.1:91882-124460 GCA_903798035.1 Danio albolineatus
TTGTTCCCTCCTTGTTCCCGGTAGTTAAAGGGTAAATACAGCATTTGCGGGTTGTAAAATAAAGTGAAGCATTGTCTGGTTACATATCTGGTTGTTACCCCCTTATTACCCAAACGTTACCGATTTGTTCCTTTGCACTTTATAGAAAAGTATACTGTAAAATCAATATACTTACGCGATACTTTGCTTGTTGCATATCTGGTTGTAACCCCCTTATAACCCAAGCATTACAGTTTGTTCCCTCATACCTACACGTACTTTCATTATACTTATAACTTTTATACGTACTTTTCTGTACGTATAGTATTTCACTGTACTTACGCGTTACTTTGCCGGTCGTAATCTTTTTAAATGTCTGGCTTAAAAAACAAAACCTTTCCCCCTTTGAACAGGATATTTTTATTTTGAGAAGCATTTAAAATATTTTGGAGCAGTAAACATGTCAGGCTGAATAATACAAGTGAATCGTTGACTTCTGCGGTCTTCATTTATTATTAAGTAAGAAAATCAGATTTTGCAGTGTATGTTGACTAACCGTTCCATCGTGTGCTTATACGGGCCAAACAAACACAACCACTCGCCCCTATAGTGGAAAAAACAGCTATTGCTAAATCATTTTATTGTTATTATTGCAATCAGATTTAGAAGAAAATAATCCTGTATTAAATAAAGAAAATCTGTTTGTATTAACTGCATGTTTCTACAGAAACTGACTGATTTTATAACCTTTTTTTGCTGCTCTTCATCTTCAGAGAAGCACTCTCTGTATTACATCTACACGGGTTTTTCCAGACCTGTGGATCTGCCAGGCATCTATGAGTTCTCTGCTATGGGTCTGTTAGATGACAGACAGATTGATTATTATAACAGCAAAGACCAGAGAAAGATTCCCACACAGCAGTGGATGAAGGAGAACATGCAGGAGGATTACTGGGAGAAAGGCACTCAGTCGAGAAAGAGTAAAGAACAGTGGTTTAGTGTGACCATCGCCATACTGATGGACCGCATGAGACACAACGCATCAGGTGAGCAACACTCAAACAATTTAACAGGCATATACATACAGTTCTAAAATATTCAATAGTGTATTAATGCTGTCATATAACAAACATTTCAGATCTTTACGTCCTTCAGTGGAGACACGGCTGTGAAGTGGAAATACAAGGAAGTGAAGTGAAGTTTTCCAAAGGCGTTAGCGAGTATGGCTATGATGGAGAAGACTTTCTGGCTTTTGATGAAGCAGAGGCTCAGTGGGTCGCCTCAGTGGACGCAGCGCTGCCAACTAAGAGAAAATGGGACGGTGTGCCCATCCTGAACCAATACACCAAACTCTACCTGGAGAAAGAGTGTGTGGACTGGCTCAACAAATTCAGAGTTTGCAGATGAGGAGCTCAGAAATGCCTGTGAGTAAATGTGCTTGTGCTTATTTTATGGTTTTGCAGTAGATGAAACTGTCTAATGGTCTGAATCTGTGTTTTCAGCTCCTCCAGATGTTTATAAATTGACAAAAAAGTCTACCAAGGATGAAACCAAGCTGAAACTCACCTGTCTGGCCACTGGCTTCTACCCCAACGACGTGATGTTGAGCATTAGGAGAAATCGCCTGCCTGAAGATGAGACTGAGTCTACAGGAGTTCGACCAAACCATGATCAAACCTTCCAGCTGAGGAAGAGTGTGGAGATCAAGGAGGACCAGATAGATGAATATGACTGTCACATGACCCACAGGACCTTGAAAGAGCCAATTACTGTCACACGGGGTGAACAAAGAGGTAAAGAGACCTGGGGTTCATTCTTCATATGTGGTGGTCAGTTAGCTGAATTTGGTAATAGATGATTTGACATGATCCAGGATAGCACTATCCTTTCATCCTTCCTTTGTCACTTAGGACCACCAACACCTGCTTTGCGTCCTTTTCTGTCCATTCAGTGCGCGGGATCAAAATTCCATTAAATTATCACTCTTCTTTATATATGTTGTTATTTAGCAGACTAAAAGCGGCAGGGGTGTCTGTATCTCTCAAAGTTGTTCAGAATAAATGGTTAGTGTACTTCTGTATGCCTTTTTTGTACCCCTTGTTGCTTACTACATTTTTATTGCAGCACCAGTGGCACCAAAATTAGGCATTGAAATTGACATGCTGATTCGGTCCAGTGCATACCCGTTACATAGGTACATAGGTTTCAGTACCCAACCCTACTTCAGCTCCTCCAAGAGGATGCCAAGGCATTTTCAGACAAGCCAAAAGACATAGTTCCTCACGCATGTCCTTGGTTGTCCATTGTGTCTGCTTCTGGTGGGATATGCCCATAACACCTCCCTAGGTAGGCATCCAAAACAGATGCCAGAGCCCCTCAGCTGCTTCTCTGGATGTGGAAGAGCAGCGGCTCTAGGTTCCTCACCCTATCTCGAGTGTGTGCCCTGCCTCCCTGCGGAGGAAACTCATTTCAGCAAATGGTATTCGAGGTCTTGTCCTTTCACCTATGGTCATGAGCTTTGGGTTATGACCGAGAGTAGGAACATGGATATACTGGTAAATCGAGAGCTTTGCCTTTTGGCTCAGCTCTTTCTTTACCACAATGAACCAATACATCAACCGCATTACTGCTGCCACTGCACAGATCCACCTGTCAATCTCACATTCATCCTTCCCTCACTCATGAACAAAACCACAAAATAATTGAAGTCCTCCACCTGAGGCAAGAACTGTTCTCCAACATGGAGATGGAAAGCCACCTTTTTCCGGTCAAGCACCAGCAAACCATCCCAGTGGATTTTGAAGGTCTAGGCCCAATGAAGCCAACAGGACAACATCAACATCAGAACAACATCATCTGCAAATAGCAGAGATTACATTTCCTTAAACGACTAGCCCTAGGCTTCGCCTAAAAATTCTGTTCGTAAAAGTACAATAATGGACAGAACTGGTGATAAAGGTTGGTCCTGCTAGAGTTCATGATTTATTGCTGGCAACATGAACCACACTTTTGCTCTGTTCATACTTGAGGTAATCAGGGCGTATCTCATCCACTCCTGCTGCTTTTTCACTACAGAGTTTGCAGACTACCTCAGAGACTTCAGCTTGGGTGATGGGTGTGTCCACCCCTGCATCCCCGGTCTCTGCTTCCTGAAAGGAAGGCCTGTCCGTGGGATTGTATGTGGATTGTATTCTTTCCACCATCCAACACAGATCCCTACTTCCACTTTAAACAATGTTGATGAAGAACTGCTTCCCCTTTCTGAGATGTCAGACAGTTTGCCAGAATCTCCTTTAGGTCAATCTCAAGTCCTCTTCCATGGTCTCACAAACTTCCCAGCATGCTTAGCCTGTCGGTACCGATCATGAGGTCCCACAAACCAACCAGACCTGATAGGACTCATTCTTCAGCTTGATAACATCCCTTACTTTCAGTGTTCACCACCATGTTAGTGGGTTGCTGCCATGACAGGCACCAGAGGCCTTACAGCCCCAGCTCCTCACAGCTGTATCAAGAATGGTGTCGGAGAACATGGACCACTCTGAATGTCCCCAGCTTCTTTTGGGATCTGGCCAAAGCTCTTCCAGAGGTGAGAGTTGAAAATCCCCCTAACATGTGGATCAGCTAGACGTTCCGAGAGGACGCTCAGAATACATCTGGGTCTGCCAGGCCTGTCTGGCCTCCTCATCAGTTGACAGCTCTGCCCCTCTATTTACCCGAGTGTGAAGATATTTGGTCGGAGATCAGAGGAAACAACCACAAAGTCGATCATTGACCTCTGGCCTATGGTGTCCTGGTGGCATATGCACTGATGGACATCCTTATAACAGTGTTTCTTATTCAATTGAATTCAATTCATCTTTATTTCTATGGTGCTTTTTACAATGTAGATGTAGTACAGTCTAGAAGCAGTTTTAATTTACTAGAACTTCATCTGTTTAGTTTCACAGTTGAAGTTCAGTTCAGTTTAGTTCAGTGTAATGTAAATGTCACTGCTGAACGCCAAGAGACTGAAGAATAACTCCACCAATCCGCTGCTCCAGTACTCCCACGGCAGTGGTGAGGAACAAACTTCACCAACCGACGAAAGTGAAGAAAAAATGGCCAAACTGTGCCTAGAGCTGAGACCGATTATCTCTGGTCCATACCGCTCAAGCTCAGGCTCCTTCTTCCCATTTTATGCCTGCCATGCACCTGCACCTTTCGGTTCCTCCTGCCTCCAGGTGGGTCTACAAGAAGATGGTCCCATGTTGCTCCTTCATTCAAACCTCAACCCTAGGCCTGGTCTCAGGGTGGGCCCCTGGGTTACATCCACACTGGGCACCTTTATAGTTCTCGATTTAGTTTCAGTCATAGAGGGTTTTTGAACAGCACTTAGTCTAGGCCAGGGGTGTCCAAACTTGGTCTTGGAGGGCTGGTGTTCTGAAGAGTTTAGCTCCAACCCTAATCAAACACACCTAAATCAGCTTTATCAAGCTCTTACTAAATATACTAGAAACTTCCTGGCAGGTGTGTTGAAGCAAGTTGGAGCTAAACTCTTCAGGACACCGGCCCTCATGGACTGAGTTTAGACAGCCCTGGTCTAGGCTGTCACCTAGGAACTTTTTGCCTCGGGAGACTCTACCAGAGACATTTAGCTCCTAACAACATGTAATGTAATGTAATGTGTATTTATATAGTGCATTTATTGTGTATGGCCATACACCCAAAGCGCTTTACAATCATGAGGGGGTTCTCTCCACACCACCACCAGTGTGCAGCATCCACTTGGATATGGCTGTGGCGATATCACCCCTGCTAATAGCTAATAGAAACTCTCAGGCACTCAAACCCTTCTATCTTGATAAGGTGACGGTTCATAGGGGTTAATTTTAGCCGACAGCTAGCTCTCTGCAGCTCTCACATGGTCGCCCACTGAAGCTAAGCAGGGCTGCGACCGGTCATTACCTGGATAAGAGACCACATGGGAAATCTAGGTTGCTGCCGGAAGTGGTGTTAGTGAGGCCAGCCCCCTGCTCCATGGCAACAGGTCTTCAGATTTTTGTGCACTAAAATGCCTGAAAAATAGACAATGGGCTTCAAGTTTTAAGGATATTATTTTCTTTATATTTCTTACAGTTTTTAGATTGTTAGATTTATTTGTCGCACCAGTTTCATACAGTTATAGTGTAACCTGAAATACCCTTTTCAGTTTACAGAAGTAGATGACCAGCTGGATTATCAGTTATCACAATTCAAACTTTAAGGACCATCTTAGATTGCTTAAGAGAGCTATGAAGTGTGGAACCCAGAATATAACTCATGTGTACAGTTTTTTTTGATGGTGATATCTTCATCTCCATCTGTTTTTGTTGATTTGTGCTGCAGTGAGCCTCACTCTCCCTGTGACGGAATGACTGGAGACGGCAGATTCACTCTGGCAGTGAATGTGAACGGGAGCGGTGGAAATCAGCTCGGCGCGCTCTTCAAAGCTTTGCTTCAGTCAGTTTAACATGATTTTGGGTTGTGTATTGGTGTGTGTTTTGTTTGACACAGGCCACATTTATGTGCACCATATAATCTTTCATAACTGCATTAATGGCTGAAACAGGAATCCAAACCGTTCCAAGCTTAATCTGAATTCACATTCGATCACACTGGAAGTGCAGCAGACCTGAAATTTAGATTAGAAATGCATTAATGGGATAGTTCACACAAAAATGAAAGCCCTGTCATCATTTAATCAGCATTTACTGGTTCAAACTTTTCAGAGTTACCCTTTTACACTAAGATAGATACTTTGAAGAATGTTGGAAACTGGAAACCGTTTGTTTTTACTCGTTTTCAGCATTCTTCTAAACATCTTTTGTGTTCAACAGAGGAAAGAAACTCATGACTGCTTAGAACCACTTGAGAGTAAGCCAAGAGTGAGCTCATTTTCAGTTTTGGGGTGAACTGTCCCTTGAATTTTAAGCATTCAGGTTTGAACCTGAGTTGTCATGCTTGTTTGCATGAAGTTTCTATTATTTGTATGTTTTCAGCCATTATACAGAATGAGACATGAATATTTACTGCAATGACTGACTTGATGAAATATCTACTAGAATTAGCAGCATCACACACACATATAGCTCTGTGTGCCATTTTATTAAGATGCTAAAAGAATATATACATACGAATATATATATATATATATACACACACACACGCATTTATACATTTATATGTATACAAATGACTAAATGGTAAAATTATGTTTTTTTTTCATATCATTGCATGTTTATTTTGACCACAGACATTTTACTGTGACTATAAAGCTGCTGTCGTCAATTTATGTGTGAATGAAGGTTTACTAGTGCCAGTGGTGGAAAGAGTACTGACAAATCATACTCCAGTAAAAGTACCATTACTTGCCCAAAAATGTAGTGCAGTAGAGTAAAAGTATCTAGTAAATATTACTCAAAGTATGAGTAATGAGTAGACCTTTTAGAAGTACTCAAGAGTAGTGAGCAGTGAGTATTACACCGTAGAAAAGCTGATGCATGTGTGTGTAAACGTAACATTCTGTAGTGCATCTAGTTATTGCCCAGCAGGTACACAACATCATAAGACATTAATATTAGGTTAGACTATAGTGTCTATAGACTATAGTGACGTTAGACGTCAGGTGACCAAAATCTAGTGAGTGTTAAGTACACAGTAAATGACATTGACATTTGGTTGATTTTAGGTTGTGTTGGAATGACATCTTAAACCAAAGTCACATTGACGTCAAATACTGACATTTATTTATCTATTAGGTACGGCAACCAAAATCCAACGTCTGATTGACATCATAGTGGTAACATCCACACAACGTCAAGCTGAACATCATTAGACGTTGATATTTGGTTGGCTTTAGGTTGGACGTTGATGTTGGCTGGACGTTGAGTTCTGATGTCAACCAGATTTTCATTTCCAAACAAAATGTAGCGTCCTCATGACGTTAGGGTACAAAGTCAATCTGACGTCATGTTGACGCCTTGTGCCTGCTGGGTGTTTAAGGCCGTTTAGGTCATCATACAGTAAACATCCGTCATCTCATCAGTGACGTGCGTCTAAACAAAGAGTAAACAAACTAAAGATTTTGGACATCTTCTTAGTCACTTTTAATGCTTCCAAACAGTTTCCTGCAATTATAGATCGCCCATGTCTTGAGGTGATTCATCATGAGGTGATTTACCTTCAGTGTGTGATTTGATTGGACAGGAATCACAGGACTGATCTTACTAATCCCCATAGACAGAAATACAGTAGTGACTGCAGGATGAAGGACAGTAGTGGAGTAAAAGTATTGATACTGCACTAAACATGTACTCATTATACACATTTTTAAAACAGTATGCAGTAGTTTGAGTCCTTGTAATTAGTTACTTTACACCACTGACTGGTGCTAAATCAATACACTCTCAGAAATAAAGGTGTGCGAGCTGTCACCGGGGTGGTACCTTTTCAAAAGGTAATCTGTACCTAAAAGCTCCATATTAATACCTCAAGGCTACATATTAGTACCTAAAAATACAAAAGGGTTTCTTTCAAAATGTGTATTTACTTATATATACGTTTGAGATACAAATATGGACCCTTTAAGTACAAATGTCTTCCTCTTGAAAAGGTACCACCCCAGTGACAGCTCACGTGCCTTTATTTCTGAGAGTGTAGTATGAACTCAGTTTATTTCCCTCTAGTGTGCACTGCTGAGGACTTCATTAGGACTTTAAACGCGAGTGATTTTTATTGCCCCCTCAGATTTAAGATATTGAAATGGTCAGATCTAAAACAAAACTGACCAATGCTACAAACATCAGTACATCACTGAAGGCTCATTTATTGAGCTTTCAGATCATGTGTACATTTCAAGTGCCCAAAATTAACATTCACACTTGTTTTGTGGGTCATGGTCTCACTCGGAAGTCCTAAGAGGCCACACATTCAAATATTTTTTCTCTCTTGTTATGTCATGATCACGACTTAATTATCTCATGATCTCGACATAACAAATAGTTCGAGTCTCTGCTGGGTCAGTTGGTGTTTCTGTGTGGAGTTTGCATGTTCTCCCCGTGTTGGTGTGGGTTTCCTCCGGGTGCTCCGGCTTCAGTCCAAACACATGCGCTATAGGGGAACTGATCAACTACACTGGCCATAGTGTATGAGTGTATGTGTGAATCAGTGTATATGGGTGTTTCCCAGTACTGGGTTGCATCTGGAAGGGCATTCGCTGTGTAAAACATATGCTGGAATAGTTGTCGGTTCATTCCACCGTGGCGACCCCTGATGAATAAAAGGACTAAGGCGAAGGAAAATGTATATGAGCTGAATGTATTAATTTATTCACTGTTTGTAATCACTTAAAGTTTGTTCGTGCAAACTTTTTAAGAGTCATTTTTGCAGTTTAAGTAAATTTTTCTATCTTATATCAGGCACAGTTTACTTCTCCTAAATTAGGTAACATTTTATTGAATATCTTTAATTTTGAGTTGATCAAGTAATGTCAAGGTGTTGTTAGCCACAGGAACATTGCTTTTATCAGTTTGAATACATCTCATTAGCTTCAAAGTAGTAGGGTGTTTCTCAGTACTGGGTTGCAGCTGGAAGGGCATCCGCTGTGTAAAACATATGCTGGAATAGTTGGCGGTTCATCCCGCTGTGGCGATCTCTGATGGTTAAGTCAAATTTTATGGATTATCTTTCATTTTGAGTCTATATCTACTTGAGTTGATCAAGTAATGTCAAGGTGTTGTTAGCCGCAGGAACATTGCAGCTAATGAGATTTATTCAAACCGATAAAAGCAAAGTAGTACGTTTGGTGTAACACAGATCCACTGATATCAAATGTGCTGTTTCACTTTATTTTAAGCTATTTGAAAACACTCTCCTCTTAAGCCTTGGATCTACACACCCATTACGACATTTACATTATTAAAATTGACTTAAAAATACTAAGTTTGCTACCATTAGAAATATTTAAATATCACAACTGAATAAATATTAATATTTTTACTCATTTTATATATAACATCAAGTAAATGTGTAAATATTAAATATTTACTGAGAGAATTCTAGTTATGCTTGACATTTAAGATTGCACATAAACACCAAAATTGCACACTAACACCAAACAGACATTTCATTCACCTTCGGCTTAGTCCTTTATTTATCAGTGGTCATCACAGTGGAATGAACCACCAACTATTCCAGCATATGTTTTACACAGCGGATGCCCTTCCAGCTGCAACCCAGTACTGGGAAACACCCATACACACTCATTCGCACTCATACACTACGGCCAGTTTAGTTCATCAGTTCCCCTATAGCGCATGTGTTTGGACTGTGGGGGAAACCGGAGCACCCGGAGGAAACCCACACCAACACGGGGAGAACATGCAGACTCCACACAGAAACACCAGCTGACCCAGCCGAGACTCAAACTAGTGACCTTTTTACTGTGAGGTCACAGTGCTAACCACTGAGCCACCGTGTCATCCTTTCATAAATCAAACAAATCATTTGAGTACAGAATAGAAAAGAGGAGAGGGTCATTACAAGAATAAGAAGTGGGCGCACAGGTTTGAATGGGTCTGTATACTTGATTTGATAAAGCACAATGATGTCACAACAGAGATCGGGAGGAAAATATAAGTGATGTTCTTAAAAGCTACAGATCGTAAAGGATGGAAGCTCATAATACTGACAAACAACACGATTTTTACATATATTACAGATCTAGATTCTTAGTTCACTCTCCAGGCCAGTGGGTGGCGGTGGTGCACCCGAATGCTCTTTGCCAACTGCCAATAAAAGCAAAGGAAGTCGAGCGTTTGCTTGCTTAGAGTTTGTAAAAAAACAAATATTCTCGCGGGGTTTGACATTTATGGTCACAAGTTTCGACAGAAGCTTCTCTGCTTTCTGTTTATCAGCTTCATGTGACTCTTCAGTTCAGCAGGCAAATGATCAGCTTCATCTTTAACAGCAAAAACGAAAGTGAAAGTGAAAGTAACTCGCTCACGGTCAGCTCCTGCTGTTAAAGTACTGGAAGAACTCTTTGCGAAATTACGCTAAATCTATGAATGAGATATTAAAGTATGTTCAAATAGCTCTAAAATAGCACATGGGAAATATTTCAATCACATATTCACTGGAGGGTTGTTTAGATCAGGTGTTTCCAACACGTTTTAAACACGACAGTTTTAATGACTGATTTCTGTCGTCTTCGCCATGATGACACTACACAATATTTCAGTAGGAGTAACAGGCAACATCTAGAAACACAAGAGGTCAATTAAAGGTGATTTAAGCTGAAAACATAAATGTTTATTATAAACTGAATTGTTTATTCCTCGTTATCCCTAAAGAAAACGAAGAATATACAAAATAATAAAACATTTATATATTGTTTGTAAATTATTTATTTTCTTTTAGCTTGCTTTACGCTTTAAAATGTATATTGGTAAATTTGCATTGCTAATCAGTAGGGCCAGACAGAAACTGCTGACATTTTTTGCTATTTATGTGCAGATTTTTGTTAAAAATCTGTGGATTTATGCGGAATGATTTTGTGTGTATCATAACTAAAACCCTAATTTATGAATTAAAAAGTAATACATTTTTTACTTTTATTTAAAGAGCCCATATTATACATTGAAAAGGGTCATATTTTAGTTTTTGGGGTCTCCAACAGCAGGCTGATCTGATTGCATGGTCAAAAAACACTTTCATTGTCTTATAATATGCATTTATTTTTACCTCATTATCCCAGCGACTCCTATATGAATCGTTCAGGGATTCATTTGTTCCAAAACCCCTCCTTCGCGCGTTGCTAAACTGCGCTGATTGGTCCGATGAACCAGTCTTTTGCGATTGGTCGACAGCGCTCAGCGTGAGAGAATGCCCACCACGGCTTATCAACATTGAAGTCATAGTGTGTGCGTGAGCTAATCTGCTAACACTCGCTTTTAACGGGAGTCGCCCGTATTTCAGACACCTCACCCCGAAAACTAACCCCCCGGTCTCCCAGCATATCACTCTAATTCTTAACCAGAAGTAAAAACAGCGAAACACATGCAGTATTAATGCACACAGCGGCAAAAGCTGAACCATTATGAAACAGGACCGCCGCACGTGTGTAGCAGAGCTCATGGTAGCCATAGCAACGACAAACAGCAGAGGAACACGCTCAAACGCATTTTAATCCGTAAACACAGCGGCACGCGTCGCGTTTACAACGTGCTTTTAGACGCGATATGAGAATACAAGTTAACCAGAGACACTACAAGCGGTTACAAGTTACAAAACACAGTTAAATGCATCATTTACAAGCTAGAGAAAACAATGAGGCAACCGTTTTAATCGCACTTACTCACACTTGCTGGATAGCAGGCCAGGAAATGTCCCGGTGCTCCTAATTCTCCGTTGTAAGCACTCCTCGGAGGGGGAACAGCACATAGCTAGGGTTAATTGCAGAGATATTTCTGCAGAAACGACTAACTCTTCAAAGTCTCATCTCTGGGTTCTCTGCACACTTCCAATATCCAGCTAAGCACAGTGCTCTTCACTGTGTTGCCAGATGTTGCTGACTGATTTCAGCCCAAACCCTGTCCAAAGGGTTTTACCTGCAGAATCAAGTTGAAAACCGCCTGATCTGGCAACTTTTCCTCACCGCTGTTGTTTGTGGGTAGTGTTGGGGATTTCGAATCTGCGCGCGCATAAATGGGCGGGGCTTATGTTTCGTGTTCACGTCATGCCGAAACGGCTAAAGACTCGTAAGCACGGCGACTCGTTTGAGGAACTATGAGTCGACTCTTTTATAGATGAATCAATAGTTTTAAACACTGTGCACTTTCAGATTTAAGCCTCAGCTGGACATTTCACTTCACTTAGAGCTGTGTGACACACTGCATACAAGCTCATTTTCAAAAACCCATAATAGGGGCTCTTTAATGCTTACAATGCGAATCCAATTAGATTAGAACACTTTATTTGGTAAACAAAGCAAGTCTCTCATATAAAATATCTTCTAATATTGCGAAATATTACTCGACAAACTGTATTGTAAATAAATCATATGAATATTTTCATATTAGTCAATATTATTAATGAAATTAATTAAAAAACCACCAGTAAATAAACAGAATCAATGATGAGCTAAAAATCTGCGAAATTCTGCGTGCACAGATTCCGTGTGGGCCTACTAATCAGATGAAATCAAAACAGCGCGCTATAGCAATTAAAACATTCACTTGGCTCACTGAGAAATGGTCGTGTTATTGGCCCGATGTTAACAGGCTGTTGCTACATTTAGAAAAAAATACAATTGAAATGATATTAATTTGAGGCCCCACGGTGGTGTAGTGAGTAGCACGTTCGCCTTACAGCAAGAAGGTCGCTGGTTCAAGCCCCGGCTGGGTCAGTTGGTGTTTCTGTGTAGAGTCTGCATGTTCTCCCCGTGTTGGTGTGGGTTTCCTTCGGGTGCTCCGGTTTCCCCCACAAGTCCAGAGATAAGTTGCTGGATAAGTTGGCGGTTCATTCTGCTGTGGCGACCCCGGATTAATAAAGGGACTGAGCAGACAAGAAAATGAATGAATGAATGAATGATATTAATTTGGGCCATTTGAAACATTTGGATGTGAGTTTGGGCAGTCAGAATGTTTCTAGTGTGGGATATTTCTGTAGGATGTGGGATTTTGGGCAGTGTTGCAAACTATTCTCAATGAAAAGTAGCTCAAAGCTGCCGGATGACGTCATGTGCTAACTTGCATATCAGTGATGTCATCACGTAGTATCTGACAAGCGTGAGCCCGTCATGTTTCTACTCTCTGAGGCGCTGTGTGTTATATTCATACCTGTCAACCCTGCCGTTTTTTTACAGCTCTATCCCGCTATCATCCAGTAAAGGTGTTTTCCCGTATTTCTCCCGTATTTTCAGTCTTTCTCTGAAGGGTGGCGATAAACATTAAAGAGCCGATCCTCCCTATACACAACCCATACCGCCGCACCACCAGGGGCCGCCCCTTGCTCTTAAATGTGAGTCAATTCTGTGCTTTCGCTTTATTTAGGCATGAAACACTTTGAAATAAATATAAAAACAGCGGGATTCCCTTTCCTTTTCATTACAGGTGCCGTCGCTCCTCCTGTGCAATCCTCAGAACAGTCATAAAGCGGTGCGTGACTGTCAGACGCGCTCCATAGTGATGAACACACGCTGTTTCACAAACGCATTCTGTACACGCGATCTGAAGCGTAGTGAAAGTCTGGGTTTAGTGTGTGTGTTTGAACACACATATACACATCATTAATAATAATAACAGCTAAAGATGTCCATCATGGGGGTCGCCACAGCGGAATGAACCACCAACTTATCCAGCATTTGTTTTACGCAGCAGATGCCTTTCCAGCCGCAACCCATCACTGGGAAACATCCATACACTCATTCACACTCATACACTAAGGCCAGTTTAGTTCATCAGTTCCCCTATACCGCATGTGTTTGGACTGTGGGTGAAACCGGAGCACCCGGAGGAAACCCACACCAACACGGGGAGAACATGCAAACTCCACACAGAAATGCCAACTGACCCAGCCGAGGCTCGAAACAGCGACCTTCTTGCTGTGAGGCGACAGCACTACCTACTGCTCCACCGGGACACCATTAAAATGATTTACTATAGTTAATTTAATATAGTTATAAACTGATTTAAACTACTATCTTTTACTAAACTGTAGCAACTATAAGTAATATATATATATATATATAATTATTATTAATTATTAATTAATAATATATATAATATAAATATAATATAATAATATAATAAATATAATATATAATTAATTATTTATTAACCGTTAATTTGTTTGCATTGCTAAATTTGTTGCAACTATAATTACCACAAATTACCAGTACTTTATGGTTTAAAAACAATATATTACTTATTATTTATTGCTATAGTAGTTTATAGTAAGTAATAAATTCTATTCAATCGCTGGAGTAAAATGTAGTGTTGTACATTTATTAAATGTAAAGAGATTTTTATTACATATAAAGATAAAAAAATTACGACTATAAACATATTAGATGTATTATAGTCTATACATATTAACTTGCTATTATTTCCTTCATTATAAATGAATCCATTATATAAATAAAAACTGTCTATTTTAGATCGTTCAGCAAGGCCAGCACACGAGTATCTGCTATATTGAATGCCTCATTCACACGAGGCGTCAGCGTCAACACTTGACAGTTGGGGCTGTCGCGACTGTCATAGCAGCGTCAGCCAATGAAATTAGTCAACAATCGGCTACTGTCTGAGCTGGTGTATTTGCATACAGCGATCTGATTGGCTGACGCTTCCGTCGGCGCTTGAAAAGTTGACAAAGTCCCAACTCCTGCAGCGAGCAACGCCACTGAAGCGGCGCCGACGGATCTACAATGCAGTTCGCCAACGCCTGACGTCACCCATTCAAAGTGAATGAGAAGCGTTGACGCTGACGCCCCGTGGGAATGGGGCATAAAGGAACTGCACTGACAAACCAACATCAGTGTCTGACCATCGTCAGTTTGAAGATGTAGTTAAAGAGATATCAGTAACAGTGGTTAAATGTGGAGCGCCTCAAGGCTCTGTACTCTATTATTTTTTACAATATACCAGCAATCTTTAGGGGATGTAATTAAAAATACAGACTATATCATTAGTAACACACTGAGACTGCAATTGAGCAAATGAAATATAAATATTACGTTTGACTTGAGCTTCAGAGAAAGCCTAAAGAAACGACGACGGTTCATATCAGCTTTGTTATTCAGCTTTCAGCTGTGAGCTTCCACATCTGCCCTGTTTCTCCACTGTCATATCTTTATTTACTGCTATTTTTTTGTATTTGAATAGATGGGAAATGCGAGAACTGCCTGTCAGACCTGAATTGGATGTGTGCAGTGGCTGGAGCTGTGCTCATGCTGGGAGTTGTTGCTTTACTGCTTCAAGTCTTACTGAAGAAGAAACAGATCATTGATGAGTGATCAGATCAGCTTTCTGGAGTGTTTAAAAGAAGATCCGGCTCCTAACTATACAATTTGAGACAGTCTCGTTTTTGTTCAAACAAAAGCACTCGCATCACACCAGAAAACTAAAGCCACTGGATTAAACTCACTAGAATTTAATTATGTGTTTAAAAAAAGAGAATATATATATATCAGGCATTACGGTGGCTCAGTGGCTCAGAGCCATTCATAATCTACATTCTCCAAGCGGGGGAGTTCTCGAGATCTACCTGAACTTGGACTCCCCTCTCGCCCTGCAACGGGGGGGAGCCCCAGGCTCGAGGATCCAACGAGCTTAGGACTCTCTCCCAGTAAGTATGCCAAACACGCTTTATGTATTTTTTTTATGATTAATTTGTTTTTATTTTCTTCAATAATTTAACAGTACCATCAGTTTACAAACTTTAACATCCTTTTAACACCCCCTTTCCCCTCCCCTCCCCAACAGCAGCAGTGACTGTAATTAGACGTTGCTATTATAAATCCAGTAGATACAGATAAATAATATAAACTCAATAAATCAAACAACATCCATGCAGAAAATAATAGTAAAAAAATCAAATGTAAAAAGGTTACAAAATCAAAATAACAATACAATAATAACGATACTTAAATAAATCAAACAAGATAATCACACTTTTACCATGCGTCTCACCACAGTGCTCTTATTCATCCTCCAAAAATGCCAAATAATTTCCCCATCTTCTCTGATAAACATCTAATATATCAAGTAGTCTATGTGTCATTTTTTCATATGCTTCCCCAATTCCGTAACCCACTCTTGAAACAATGGTGCACCTGCTGACCGCCATCCCCTCATAATGATTTGTCTTCCAATCAACACTCATTTGAATCCACTCAGACCTCTTTACACCAGATCCCAAAACAAATGGGTCTCCCAGTACATATATGTCAGGACAAAACGAAAAACAGCATCCAGAAACCTCCTGAATGTAACGATGTACTTAAACCCAGAATTCCTGTATTTTAGAAAAGGAGCACAGGGCATGCTTCAAGTCTCCTTCTTTGCTTTTACATCTCCAGCATTCAGCAGAGTCCTTCAACCCAAGCCTGTAGAGCCTACTCAGAGTCCAATAATTAATGATTCAAAATTTTTAATTGTATTAAGCGTACTCCTAAACTTCTCGACATTACCTTACAGTTTTGGCAAATCTTTCCTCAATGTTGCCAAACACGCTTTATAATCAATCATCAGCAAGGGCGAACTCTTGAAAGTGCTTTTACTGGTCTATAAATCCCTTCTATCCCCAACCTATCTCTCAGAGCTGCTCCAATCTTACACTCCTGTAAGATCTCTCAGCTCAAGTGATCCAAATCTTCTGTTAGTCCCTCAGTCCAGACTGAAACGTAGAGGGGACTGAGCTTCAGTTATGGAACACTTCATCCCTTGAGATTAGAATGGCTCCATCTCGATCTGTTTTTAAATACTCTTAACATGTACCTCTTCAGCTTGGCTTAAAGGGGAAATGAAGCACTCAGTCAAGTTAATATTATTTTGTACATTGGATCCCACTATAATGAAAATATATTAAACAAACTTGATTAATGTAACCATTTAGAAGAAAACAGCATGTTTAACTCTAGATTTTAGACCTAGGGCGCCGCCATCTTGGAATGTCGTTGTGTCTGACGTCACGGGGTTGGTTCCGTTCTCTCAGCCGTACAGTCAGTTGGTGTTTCTGTGTGGAGTTGGCATGTTCTCCCCGTGTTGGTGTGGGTTTCCTCCGGGTGCTCCGGTTTCCCAAACACATGCACTACAGGGGAATTGATGAACTAAACTGAGTGTGTATGGGTGTTTCCCAGTACTGGGTTGCAGCTGGAAGGGCATCCGCTGCGTAAAACATATGCTGGATTAGTTGGTGCTTCATTCTGCTGTGGCGACCCCTGAAATAGATACTGAATGAGTCGCCTGAATATTCAATTATCAGTCATGTAAGATGAATTACGTAAACATTAAAGGATATCAGATGATATATTACGATCCTGCAGGTCACATCATCATAGGGCTGGGCCAGTTGGCCTAAAATCTCGATTAATCAAACATTTTAACTCGATTACGTTTTGCTCGGCCGTTAGTAAAGTGCGTTCTATACAGTATGAATGTGAGAAGTATGAATGGAATTCGGACGTACTGCATCCGCCATTTTGTCATGGTCACGTGACCTACCTGCGTCAGTTGCGTCATCAGGGAGACGGTTTGAACTTCCGCTTAGAATAAACACCATTAGTGCTTTAGAGTGTGTAAGTGCATTAGTGCATAAGTGCATAGTGTATAGTGTTTCATTTGGGACGCAGCTACTGTCACGAATCAGCAAAATTAGGAAAATACTCATCAACTATGCCACAAAATCAAGTTTGAAGAGTTTTCAAGCGAGAATATAAGAATGGCGTCACTCTTCTAGGCACTCTTCTAGGCTAGCCCTAGAAGGGCTTCTCTAGCGCGTGTATCTGCTTTGCATAACCCTCCGCAAGCGCCTCTTTCTTTTCCTCCGCGCCAAGCAGACTGATTTTTTTTCACATCTGATGAAAACGATGCATTAAACATTCTAAGCACTCCGGTGTACTCGTACTCTTCAGGGAACAGCCAATGCTGTCTGATCACGGTGTTATCGTACGTGCCAAAGGGTTAAAAAAAAAAGTGTGTTCATTTTTTTCTTTTATTATTCAGCGATTCTTCCGCGTACCACTAGAAGAAAGCCTGCGTACCACTAATGGTACACGTAGCACAGTTCGAGAACCACTGCTTTAAGAAATCCGGTCATTATCCAGCTACTAAGTGGGAATTGTTTTACAAAACGTCGAGTCGAGTTCAATGTAGACAGCCAGTTTATATTGAGTTTTACCTGAGATATGTTCATATGAACACACAGATGCACACACTGTAAATATAATATGCTGAGGGGGAATCATTATATATGAGTCTTTGTAATATTAATATGCCAAAGCTGAGGGGGAACACTACTCTAAACTCTGTCATTTATGTAGACTAAGTAGTTTAGTTGAAATAGTTTTAAATAAACTTGTTTATTAAGTAAAATACAAAGTTTAGGTAGACCTAATAACTGGGAGAGGTGTACTTTTTTTAATGAAACAAGGTTTCTGCAGTGTATTATTGTTATATGTGGTGCCATTTAGGCAATTTTAGTTCTTTTATTTTAATAAATGTAAAAAGGAATCATGTGTTTTGTGTTTAATTAAAGACTAATAATGATGATGATTATAATATTTATAATAAAGGTGGTAACCATTTTTTTTAATCAATATTAAAATATTTAAGTAAAGTATTGGTATCGATATTGATGACACTTGTTTTGAAATACTTGGTATGAGATCGGAAACAAAACTATTGGTATCACCCGTCCCTACTATAAACGGAATCAAGCAAGCAAGAAGCACAGAAACCAACAACACTTCAAGCCAACAAAGACTGCTAACTGCTGGCAGACAGAAAATATAGAGTGAGGTGGAGTGATCTGATTGGCTGAGACCGGGACATAACGCCCATTGGTTAACCTGTTGTCAGCTCTGCTAAACAGTCAAACCACTTCCTGTGGCGTTTCCTTGAGTGACTCTCAACACAGAGCTGTTGGTGGATTTATATATATATGTGTGTGTGTGTGTGTGTGTGTGTGTGTGTGTGTGTTTGTGTGTGTGTGTTCAACCTGTTTATCCATTTCTAAGTTTTTTCATTTCAACAGCAAGAAAATGAGAAATAACATCAGCCTGTTGAAGTGTGTGTGTGTGTGTGTGTGTGTGTGTGTGTGTGTGTGTGTGTGTGTGTGTGTGTGTGTGTGTGTGTAGAGGTTTAGCTACACTTGTGATGGCTCAATTATCCTCTTGTATCATTCATTCATTCGTTTTTAATTTTCATTAATTCGTTTTCTAATCCCTTTAATAATCCAGGGCGGCCACAGCAGAATGAACCACCAACTATTCTAGCATATGTTTTATACAGCGGATGCCCTTCCCTGGCTGGGTCAGTTAGTGCTTCTGAGTTTGCATGTTGTGTGTTGGTGTGGGTTTCCTCCGGGTGCTCCGGTTTCCCCAACAGTCCAAACAAATGCGCTATGGGGAAACTGATGAACTAAACTGGCCGTAGTGTGTGTGTAAAAGAGTGTATGGATGTTTTCCAGTGATGGGTTGCAGCTGGAAGGGCATCCGCTGCATAAAACAAATGCTGGATAAGTTGGCGGTTCATTCCGCTGTGGCGACCCCTGAAGCCGAGAAGAAAATGAATGACTGAATATGAAGTCTCAGTCATCTTATTGCATTATTCATGAACAGCACAGAAGGTTTAATGAGTGTGTTTATGATAGCAGACATTCATCATGGATGTTTTCTGCTTTAAATAAATGTCAACCTGACTGATCTGCTAGATCACACAACCACACTGAGAGCAATGCTGACCGTATGAAAACATCATTGTGTTGAGAGGAATACTGTAGGGTTTTTGAACCATACTATAGTAAAGTACTTGAATTAATCTTAATACTTTAACGTTAGTTGCTGTGGTAACAAAACAACTATTGTAGGCAGATATATAAACAAATGACCCAACAAACACTACAGTTAAGTATATCCTGCAGTTCATGAGTTCGCTTTAGTTAATTTAGTTAAACTATGATCCTTTTAATAATAACACCCTTTCAATACTGTAAATCCGCCTATGTTAACACATTTTCAGTCTTTGTTTTCTGATGTATTTCCGATGTTGTGATAATTATGATGATTATAGTAAAGGATTGTTCTGGAGGTTCATAATAATAACACTGTGCTGCCTCTCTCTACCAGCAGGGCGGTCAAACTGCATGGCTCCAGCGTCAGAGGACTAAAATGTGACCACAAAAAAGTGACATTTTGTTTCCGTTCAAAAATCGACCGCAGGTTTTTCACCACGCGTCTCCAGCAAAATTGACGTTTCTGATGGATTATGGATTCCAGTGTGCTTTGGGTTTTTCTTCTTTATGGGACCTTATCTTCATTTCGAGCAGGTAAATGATTTTTAAGCGGTTTTACAGAGCGAAAGTGAAAGCCGCTTTCATCCAGCTGCAGTTTTAGACACGCTTTGCGCTTCCTGACCTAAAACGATCAGATTAATTCGATTGGAAATCAAATATTAACCTTTAATTAAAACTGCCGCATGAGCGGATCTCCAATTGTAATAATGTACAAGCTCTTGCAGCCCAATTTTTTGCTTCAGTTAAATGTGTTTGACAAACAGTTTATTGGGGATTAGCCAGGGGACAGTTCACCCAAAGGTTTACATAAAAGTTTTCATCTGGGGGGTTGGGGGGTCATATTTGTTTCATATTGACTAATAAATTGAAAAATAAAAACGAGTCTTAATTATGAACAGAACAAATGAAATTCTGGCCTATAACACATCAAACAGCTAACATGAGGAATAAATATTTGTAGATTAATGATAATACATGATGTCCCAAAACCAGTGTATTTCGTCGATTTTGTTTGCTCCTGATAGGATTGAGGGAGGATTTATATTCACATATTTGTTCCTATTAACGCTCCCTATGTTGTTTTCTTGACTACTTTGAATTTTGGGTCTGTGAGAAAGACTCCAGAACAGCACTATTTGAACAGCGTTGTACTGTGACAGTGATTGACTGCTAATATCATTTCCCTATTTAAAATGTACAAATTATATTTTCTGAAATTATACAGGGAGTGCAGAATTATTAGGCAAGTTGTATTTTTGAGGATTAATTTTATTATTGAACAACAACCATGTTCTCAATGAACCCAAAACACTCATTAATATCAAAGCTGAATATTTCTGGAAGTAGTTTTTAGTTTGAGCTATTTTAGGAGGATATCTGTGTGTGCAGGTGACTATTACTGTGCAGAATTATTAGGCAACTTAACAAAACACAAATATAAACCCATTTCAATGATTTATTTTCACCAGTGAAACCAATATAATTCAATTCAATTCAGTTCAATTCACCTTTATTTGTATAGCGCTTTTAGAATGTAGATTGTGTCAAAGCAGCTTCACATAGAAGGTTATAGTAAATTGAAAATGTCAGTTTAGTTAATCATTCATTCATTTTCTTTTCGGCTTAGTCCCTTTATTAATCCGGGGTCGCCACAGCGGAATGAACCGCCAACTTATCCAGCATTTGTTTTACGCAGCGGATGCCCTTCCAGCCACAACCCATCTCTGGGAAACACATCCATACATTCTCATTCACACACATACACTATGGACAATTTAGCTTACCCAATTCACCTGTACCGCATGTCTTTGGACTTGTGGGGGAAACCGGAGCACCCGGAGGAAACCCACACAACCAGGGGGAGAACATGCAAACTCCACACAGAAATGCCAACTGGCCCAGCCGGGGATCAAACCAGCGACCTTCTTGCCGTGAGGTGAACGTATTACTCACTACGCCACCGTGGTGCCAGTTTAGTTATTAGCTAGTATATTATTAGCTAATTATATAACAACTCAACATTCACAAATATACATTTCTGACATTCAAAAACACAACAAAAATACCAATATAGCCACCTTTCTCTGCAAGGACACTCAAAAGCTGCCATCCATGGATTCTGTCAGTGTTTTGATCTGTTCACCATCAACATTGCGTGCAGCAGCAACCACAGCCTCCCAGACACTGTTCAGAGAGCTGTACTGTTTCCCCTCCTTGTAAATCTCACATTTGATGATGGAGCACAGGTTCTCTATGGGGTTCAGATCAGGTGAACAAGGAGGCCATGTCATTAGTTTTTCTTCTTTTAGACCCTTTCTTGCCAGCCACGCTGTGGAGTACTTGGACGCTATGATGGAGCATTGTCCTGCATGAAGATCATGTTTTTCTTGAAGGATGCAGACTTCTTCCTGTAGCACTGCTTGAAGAAGGTGTCTTCCAGAAACTGGCAGTAGGACTGGGAGTTGAGCTTGACTCCATCCTCAACCCGTAAAGGCCCCACAAGCTCATCTTTGATGATACCAGCCCAAACCAGTACTCCACCTCCACCTTGCTGGCGCCTGAGTGGGATGGAGCTTTCTGCCCTTTACCGATCCAGCCACGGGCCCATCCATCTGGCCCATCAAGACTCACTCTCATCTCATCAGTCCAGAAAACCTGAGAGAAATCAGTCTGGAGATATTTCTTGGCCCAGTCTTGACGTTTCAGCTTGTGTTTGTTGTTCAGTGGTGGTGGTTTTTCAGCCTTTCTTACCTTGGCCGTGTCTCTGAGTATTGCACACCTTGTGCTTTTGGGCACTCCAGTGATGTTGCAGCTCTGAAATATGGCAGAACTGGTGGCGAGTGGCATCTTGGCAGCTGCACGCTTGACTTTCCTCAGTTCATGGGCAGTTATTTTGGTTTCTCCACACGCTTCTTGCGCCCCTGTTGACTATTTTGAATGAAACGCTTGATTGTTGGATGATCACGCTTCAGAAGCTTGGCAGTTTTAAGAGTGCTGCATCCCTCTGCTGGATATCTTACTATTGTTGACTTTTGGGAGCCTGTCAAGTCCTTCTTTTGACCCATTTTGCCAAAGGAAAGGAAGTTGCCTAATAATTCTGCTCACCTGATATAGGGTGTTGATGTCATTACACCACAGCCCTTCTCATTACAGAGATGCACATCACCTAATATGCTTCATTGGTAGTAGCTTTCCAGCCGATACAGCTTGTAGGAAGACAACATGCATAAAGAGGAGGATGTGCTCAAAATACTCATTTGCCTAATAATTCTGCACTCCCTGTATTATTAAGGAGAATCGTGGATGTCGTCTCTCAGAAAACTGGTCTAAATTCTTTAGCTATCACAAGAGGGTATTATATAGAAAAATGTACCACATTTATATATATTATTTTAGTTAATAGCCATATTTTGCTGCTCTTCATCTTCAGAGAAGCACTCTCTGTATTACATCTACACGAGTTTGTCCAGAGCTGTGGATCTGCCGGGCATCTATGAGTTCTCTGCTATGGGTCTGTTAGATGACAGACAGATTGATTATTATAACAGCAAAGACCAGAGAAAGATTCCCACACAGCAGTGGATGAAGGAGAACATGCAGGAGGATTACTGGGAGAAAGGCACTCAGTCGAGAAGGAGTAAAGAACAGTGGTTTAATGTGAACGTCAACATACTGATGGAGCGCATGAGACACAGTGCATCAGCATCAGGTGAGCAACACTCAAATATACACAAGCAGTGTTTATGATCATTAGTATCGTCATAAGATATTCGTCTTCTCTCCATTTCAGATCTTCACGTTCTTCAGTGGAGGACCGGCTGTGAAGTTGAGGAACAGGGAAGTGAAGGGAAGTTTTCCAAAGGCATTTCTGAATACAGTTATGATGGAGAAAACTTCCTGGCTTTTGATGAAGCAGAGGCTCAGTGGGTCGCCCCAGTGGACGCAGCGCTGCCAACCAAGAGAAAATGGAACAATGTGCCCATCCTGAACCAATACACCAAAGGCTACCTGGAGAAAGAGTGTGTGGACTGGCTCAACAAATTCAGAGAGTTTGCAGATGAAGAGCTCAGATATGCCCGTGAGTACATGTGCTTGTGTCTGTGACGTATCTTTCCTTGTGGAACGCCTGTGGATATACCTAGAGAGGCAGATTTGTAATTCTCTATATTAACACACTGTGTGCGACCAGACTGGTTTGATTCTATCCATTTTAAACATTGTGGGGAGAAGTTAAAACCTACCAATCTGGACATGAGAAGTCTGATTTACAGTATCACAGGCCTTCCTGAAGTCAAGAAACACAGCCCCAACAACTTGACCGTTTCAGTGAAGTAGCAATCTGCCGTCTCACCTGAGTAGTTTGCTCTGAAGCCAAACTGCAACACATCTAAAGATCTAGAGCTATTATTTAAGTAATTTGTCATTTGTGTAGCTATCAGTTTTTCTGCAATCTTTAAAACTACAGGCAATATACTGATAGGTTTAAAGTAGAGTGTGGATCGCCACTTTTAAATAGGCAGAACGACAGATGATTTCCAAGCACGAGGAAACATGCCCTGAGAAATGTACAGATTAATAATTTAAGGCTTTCCTAAAGACTCTTTTAAAGAGCTTTTTTAAATGATCATATCCATCCCAAATATATCCTTTGCTCTGGATGATTTAAGAGATGTAATGGCTCTTTTTGATTCTGACACTAACCTTAGAGCAAAAGCTTGTTCTACTGTATTTACCTGATGAACTTCTGAATAGTTGGGGAGAAACACTTTGTGATTGAAGCTAGCGAGACCACAAAATAATAATCAAATACTTCAGCCATATCAGCTGGTATATTTATGTTCCTCATTTACCATCAACTCCAGTGAGGACCTCTTTTCCTCCATCTCCTTTTAAGTAGTTCAACTGGTTTTCGGAATCACCTCTTGCTTTTTCAATTATTCTCAGGAAAAATCCTCCTTTGTTTTTCTCATACACTTTACAACTTTGTTTCGTAACATAGTGAAATGTTGTCTATCAGTCTCAACTTTGATGCAGTTTTAGAGCTTGTTTCTGTCTTTTCAGCTCCTCCAGATGTTCGTGTGTTTGCAAAGAAGGTTATCAGTGATAAAACCAAGCTGCAACTCACCTGTCTGGCCACTGGCTTCTACCCCAAAGACGTGATGATGGACATTAGGAGATATGGCACATCTCTGCCGGTATATGAGACTCAGTCTACAGGAGTTCGACCAAACCATGATCAAACCTTCCAGCTGAGGAAGAGTGTGGAGATCAAGGAGGACCAGATAGATGAATATGACTGTCACATGACCCACAGGACCTTCAAACCGCCAATTACTGTCAGATGGGGTAATTAAAGCAGTTACAGTATGCTTAGACAGAAATGGTGCTTATTTCAGGCAGTAATTGAATGTTTTCACAGTTACTAACATCGCAAATCTATCAGCAATATCTTATTTTTCTGTAAAAAAATGCTTGCATAATGCTTATTAAATGTTGTTGGCCGTCAGTGCTGCAATCAGTACTAGTGATTATAACATTCTCCTGGAAAGCCTTGAAAGTTGTGTCAGTATTTAAAGCACAATATGCAAACCAACATCAATTTCCAACCCTCATCAAATTATAGCGGTAATTAAAGATTATTTATTTATTTCCTCAACATTCTACACACAATCCCCCATAATGACAAGGTGAAGAAAGAGTTTTTGAAACTGTTGCAGATTTATTAATAATAAACACCTGCAGAATCACATGTACATCAGTGTTCACAGCCTTTATCGTGCAGCTCTACACTGAGCTCAGGTCATTCAGTCTCCACTGATCATTCTTGAGGTGTTTCAGTAGCTTTACTGGAGTTCACCTGTGGTCAGTTCAGCTGATTGGACATGATCTGTACAGGCATACACCTGTCTATATAAGCTCCCAGGGTTGACAGTGCATGTCAAAGCACAAACCAAGCATGAAGACAAAGGAATCATCTGTAGACCTCAGAGACAGGATTGTAGAGGCACAAGGCTGGAGAAGGCTACAGAAACATCTCTGCTGCTCTGAAAGCTCCAGTGAGCACAGCAGCCTCCATCATCCGTCAGTGGAAGATGATGAACCACCAGGACTCTTCCTAGAGCTGGCCGGCCATCTAAGTTGAGTGATCGGGGGAGAAGGGCCTCAGTCAGGGAGGTTGATCAATAACCTGATGGTCACTCTGTCTGAGCTCCAGCGTACTTCTGTGGAGAGAGGAGAACCTTACAGAAGGACAACCATCTGTGCTGCGATCCACCAATCAGGCCTGTATGGTAGAGCTGTCAGACGGAAGCCTCAACCTGGAGTTTGCCAGAAGGCGCCTGAAGGACTCTCAGACCATCAAACTGAACTCTCTGGAGTGAAGACGAGGCATTACGTTTGGAGAAAACCAGGCAGCGCTCATCACCAGGCTAACACCATCCCTATAATGAAGCGCGGTGGTGGCGGCATCATGCTGTGGGGATGTTCTTCAGCAGCAGGAACTGGAAGACTTGTCAGGATAGAGGGAAAGATGAACGCAGCGATGCACAGAGACATCCTGACCTCAGACTGGGGCGACGGTTCATCTTCCAGCAGGACAACGACCCAAAGCACACTGCCAAAATATCAATGGAGTGGCTTCTCGACAACTCGGTGAATGTCCTTGAGTGGCCCAGCCAGAGCCCAGACCTAAATCCTATTGAACCTTTCAGGAGAGATCTGAGAATGGCTGTACATCGCCGCTTCCCATCCAACCTGATAGAGCTGGAGGACTACTGCACAGAGGAATGGGCAGAAACTCCCAAAGACAGGTGTGCTGAGCTTGTGGCATCATATTCAGTAAGACTCGAGGCTGTAATTGCATCCAGAGGTGCATCAACAAAGTATTGAGCAAAGGCTGTAAACACTGATGTACAGGTGATTCTTCAGGAGTTTTTTTCTTAATGAATTTGCAACAATTTTCAAAAACTCTTTCTCCACATGGTCATTATGGGGGATAATGTGTGTGTAGAATGTTGAGGAAATAAATCAATTTAATCCATTTTGGATTAAGGCTGTAACATAAACACACGTGGAAAAAGTGAAGCGCTGTGAATACTCTCCACATGCTCTGTATCGGTTAACAGTTTCAATGTGGAGCGCCTCAAGCCTCAGTACTCGACCGTGTGGTTTTTTACAATATACCTGCTATCTCTAGGTGATGTCATTAAAAATACAGACTATATCATTAGTAGCACACTGAGACTGCAATTGAGCAAATGAAATATAAATATTACGTTTGACTTGAGCTTCTGAGAAAGCCTAAAGAAACGAACACAGTCCATATCAGCTTGGTTATTCATTTTTAAACTTCAGTTTTATCTGCCCAGTTTCTCCACTGTCATATCTTTATCTGAAGCGTTTTTTTATGCTTTTGTATTTGAACAGATGTAAAATTCGAGGACAGTCTGCCAGATGCTCTCATAGGTTTGATGTGTGCAGTGTTTGGAGCTGTGCTTACACTGGGAGTTGTTGCTTTAGTGCTTCAAGTCTTACTGAAGAAGCAGATCCTCGGTGAGTGAACAGATCAGCTTTCTCTTTCTCGTTTGGTTTTGTGTAGTAAAGTGTTCTGCAGTGTTTCAGGCAGATCTGTCTCCCCCTCAGAACAATATGAGCGCTCGCATCACTTCAGAAAACTAAAGACACTAGATTTACTGCAGTTTAATGATGTGTTTATGCTTGAATTCTTTAATTTAGGTGTGCAAAGAATATTTAAAATGGTTTTCATGTTCAGTTTTCAGAAGCAGAAAAGTTGTCTAACCTGATGAAATGCCTCCGTTCCTCTAAAAAGGTAGAACCATTCACTTTTATTGTGCCTTTTTGGTGTTATTGTTTTACCCTTGATGTAAATGTGAGGTGTGAACATACACTGGTCTCACGGTTCGGTTCGGTTACGATTATCATGCCGTCGATTCGGTTCAATTGGATATCTCGCTGCATCATGGTGCACTGACGACGCTTTCATACCCAATTTTACTTCAAAGCACAGGAAAAACGTATAAATATATATATATATCTACTATTTGTCCTTTAACACAAACAGTCAGATATATAAACTGCACCTTTAAACACTCAAGTACATCACAGAACAACACAACAGCATTTATAGCAGATAAACTAATGTAAATATCCCGTTGGCTTTCTGAACCTTGTCTAGTAAATTCGTTCTTACACCCCTATGATTGGTCACGCGATCAACAGGAAGGGCTGTGATTGGCTCTAATGCTCTGGCGCTGTTCACCGATGATAAACACTGATGGCAGCAGCGATCACAGCTGATCCATGATAAAACTCCTCCTTAGCGTGATGCTAAACTGCGCTGATTGGACCGATGACCCAGTCTGTTGGGATTGGTCGACATCATTCAGCGTGAGAGAATGCCCACCACGGCTTATCAATACTGAAGTAGTCATAGTGTGTGCGTGAGCATATCTGCCAACACTCGTTTTTCCCGAAGTCGCCCGTATTTCAGACACCTCACCCCCGAAACTAACCCCCCAGTCTCCCAGCATATCACTCTATTCTTAACCAGAAGTAAAAACAGCGACACACATGCAGTATTAATGCACACAGCGGCAAAAGCTGAACCATTATGAAACAGGACCGCTGCACGTGTGTAGGAGAGCTGATGTAGCCATAGCAACGACAAACAGCAGAGGAACACGAGCTCACAAACACATTTTAATCCGTAAACAAAGCGGCACGTGTCGCGTTTACAACGTGCTTTTAGACGCGATATGAAAATACAAGTTAACCAGAGACACTACAAGCGGATACAAGTTACTAAACACAATTAAATACATCATTTACAAGCTGGAGAAAACAATGAGGCGACCGTTTTAATCACACACACTCACACTTGCTGGATAGCAGGCCAGATTTTACCGTCAGGCCACCGGGAAATGCTTCCTATGGCCAGTCCACCCCTGCATACATCAATAGTCTTTTCTGCTCCTTCCTTCAACAAACAGTCGACGAATCCTCTGTAAGTGTGTAGATCTCAGAAGCTCCTCAGAGGAACACAGCACAAGGCTGGGCTATAATGCTGAGGCATTTCTGCAGTGAAAAACCACTGACTCTTCACAGTCTCTGGTTCATCTGCACACTTCCAGTAATATCCAGCTGAGCACATGTCTGCTACAGTGCTCTTCTCTGTGTTGCCAGATGTAGCTGACTGACTCCAGTCCAAACCCTCTCCAAAAGGTTTTTACCTGCACAATCAAACTCAAAACCGCCCAATCTGGCAACCTTTGCTCGCCGCTGTTGTTTGTGGGCGGGGTTGGGGGTCTCGAATCTCTCGGGTCTGCGCGCGCACAAATGGGCGGGGCTTATATTTCGTGTTCACGTCATGAATGAAGCGAATGAAGTTTGGGCATTACAAAAACAACACATCCTGGTTAATGTTGTCATAAACCCTTCAGGATACACGCACACACCCTGCGCAGCGAAGGGGCGTGGCCAGATGTGCTGTAAGGTTATAGCAGGACGCTTCCTGGTGACATCCGATCCACGAATCTCAGCACATTATGTTAGCTGACCAATCCGAGCCCCTTTAGGGCAGGCTTTTGTGGGAACTAGGGCATATGACAGTGGTTTTCATGTTAGCTGAGTAACTGTATATAATTAAAGTAAGATATATGAAAGAATAACGTGATTTTTTACAAGTAAAGCATGAGCACACACTGCTCTGCACCCCATAAACATAATCAAGCTTTAAAAACACACTCTGGACCACCCCTTTAAAGTAAATTTATATAAAATCATGGTTTACACAACAGTCTCTGGGCTTGCTGCATCACAAATACCAAAAATTAATCACTTTCTGGCCATCGGATAATGATTTTCATGATTTTCAGCGCTTATTACAGCACTTTGTAAATGTTTATTATTACCATTTGATGAGTCTCCTCATACAGTCTGATAGTGACCCGAGTTATGATTATTACCGAACCGACTGCGAATGGTCTGCGTCTGCATTGCGGTGCACCGGAGAAACCATTATTTTATAATTGTAAACTGAAGGTTGATAAAAAGGTTATTATTATTATTTATTAAACAGATCATTAGCTGACTTTTCTCCCAGTACTGAATTACATTAACAGAACTAATGTGTGTGTGTGTGTGTGTGTGTGTGTGTTTCAGACTCGAGACTATCAGGACCACAGTCACCGTTATACCTGATCCAGAGTCAGAGTCAGAGGAGATTATCAATGAGGGATTTGTGGTACCCGTCATTATCAAACCAACATTTCACTTTATTCACTTTATTCACCTCCAATACAAAAAAATAGACAGTATATAAATGTACTAAAAGATCAGCAACCAGTAGGAATGGTAGCTGGTTTCTATAGTATCTACATTTCTACTTCTGCTGCCTCTAAACTATATTCGAACATGTTTTGGGCTAATTTGGTTCTTCAAAAACTTTGCTAATCATATTGCACTATTTGGATGAGTAATCTGATATTACAGGGTCATGCTCATCTAAATGACTATATAAATTATAGTCTACGGTTGTTGGACTGTTGCACTTGGAGTTGTCAAAATGCTAACTTTTATATAGGCCTATTGTTGTGTGTGCAACATTAGTATATCTATTTATCTAGCTATCTATCTATAAAAATAAAAAAGCACAGGCTATCTGACTGATGCGATGTTAATGATGCTGAAATCTGCCTAAAGCCTGTGAGTTCAGTTTCTAGTGTGAAATACAGCAATCGGATGCTGTATTTCACACTAGAAACTGAAAACCCCCAAAAAGCAATGGAAGCCTCATTTAGAGCTACACATTTTGTTATTAGAAATCAGCCAGGACATCGAAACTGTGCTTAAAGACTAGAACAATCTCTCCGATGTCCAACTCGGGGCAACTACATTAGTTAGAAGAGTGTCAGCTGTGTTAAAAATGCCAGTAAATAAATAATTACAATAGGCTAATAGCATATATAGATATATAATAAAAATAGGAGGAAATCAAATAAAAACAAATGCTACCCTTTGTTATAGTAACTGGGCCTAATGTGTTCTTATTATGATCCTGCTAGCTAACAACTGTTAAAAATATTAAACAATAAAAAAACACCCTGTGATCAAGTGATCAATATTAACTATTATTATTATTACTAGCCAATTATTAATATTTTATTATTATTATTATTATTATTATTATTATTATTATTATTATCACCTATGATTATTATTTTTGTTATTATTATCATCTATTATTATTATTAATATAATAATAATAATATTAGTAATAATAATGTATTTGTTATTATTTTTGTATTATTAATATTATTATTATCATCATCTATTATTATTATTATCATTATTAAAAATATATATTATTAACATTATTTTTGGGCGCCACGGTGGCGTAGTGAGTAGCACGTTCGCCTCACAGCAAGAAGGTCGCTGGTTCGAGTCTCGGCTGGGTCAGTTGGTGTTTCTGTGTGGAGTTTGCATGTTCTCCCCGTGTTGGTGTGGGTTTCCTCCGGGTGCTCCGGTTTCCCCCACAGTCCAAACACATGTGCTATAGGGGAACTGGGTTGGCTAAAAATTGTCCGTAGTGTATGGGTGTTAATGAGTGTGTATGTATGTTTCCCAGAGATGGGTTGCAGCTGGAAGGGCATCCGCTGCGTGAAACAAATGCTGGATAAGTTGGCGGTTCATTCCGCTGTAAGCCGAAAAGAAAATGAATGAATGAATGAACATTATTTTTTAAATATTATTATTAATATTATTATTATAATTAGCTTATTATTATTAATATTATTGTTGCTATTTTATATTATTATCATCTATTATTATTATTATCATTATTATTGTTATTATTATTATCATTATTATTATTATTATTATTATTATTATCATTATTACTATTATTGTTGTTATTATTGTTGTTGTTGTTATTATTATTTAGGCCTACAGTAGCTTGGAAACAATCATGCAAAGGTGCTGCTCGCAAATGGCAAATCTTTGCTCAGCATCAGGTGCATAGCAGTGAAAACTTTGGTGGCGAACTATAGGCATATATATTAATATTATTATTATTATTGTTATTATTATTATTGTTACATAGGCCTTGCTCAGAATGTCTACAAATCATCATACAAACTAGGTTCTGCTCGAAAATCTCCTCAGCATCAGATGCACAGCTGCAGGACATTTGGCAGTGAACTATGACCTTCTTTTAATGACAAATGTGTAACAATACTGCTAATTTATCTATTTATTTGATTTATGCACACGCAATGAATGCCTGCTAACTAATCAAATGACAGCATACGTAAGTTTATATATAATTAAATAATAATAATTAAAAGCCTGGGTGCCAGTCCACAGAGGACTTTTATTTTGAGGGCGACGTCACGAGCTCAGATTTGGTTGACCAATCAGAGGAAAATGTGCGTTTCAGCACCGCCTACATGTGAATAATGCATTTTAAAGTCTTTTATCAGTTTTCCAACCCTAAATGAGCGAAAATCGAACCAAAATATCGTTTATTTTTCATTTTCTATGAGCAAACAAAAAAAATTGCTTATTAATGTTCCTTTTTTTGTTTGAAAATGGATATGGACTGGACGGAAGAGACCCTGATTATTAAATATAATTATTAAATATCAAATATTATATGCTCAAGCAAACATGCTTGGTGAGTTTATTTGTGTTCGGAGCAGGTTAAGGTAAACCTCTTGAGAACTTATTGCAGTTCTTTATACACAGCTCCTCTATGGTATCATTTTCACAAAGAGTCTCCATGAGAGGCGTCACGGTGGCGCAGTGGGTATCACGATCACTTCACATCAAGAAGGTCGCTGGTTTGAGCCTCGGCTGGGTCAGTTGGTGTTTCTGTATAGAGTTGTGTGGGTTTCCTCCGGGTGCTCCGGTTTCCCACATGCACTATAGGGGAATTGTGTAGGCTAAATTGTCCATAGTGTATGTGTGTGAATGAGTGTGTATGGGTGTTTCACAGTGATGAATTGCAGCTGGAAGGGCATCTGCTGTGTAAAACAGATGCTGAATAAGT
>CAIGQQ010034325.1:126874-141703 GCA_903798035.1 Danio albolineatus
TTCTGATGGCTACTTCCAGCAGGATAACGCTCCATGTCATAAAGCGGAAATCATTTCAGACTGGTTTCTTGAACATGACAATGAGTTCACTGTACTCAAATGGCCTCCACAGTCACCAGAACTCAATCCAATAGAGCACCTTTGGGATGTGGTGGAACAGGAGATCGGCATCATGGATGTGCAGCCGACAAATCTGCAGCAACTGCGTGATGCGATCATGACAATATGGAGCAACATCTCTGAGGAATATTTCCAGTACCTCGCTAAATCTCTGACACGAAGGATTAAGGCAGTTCTGAAGGCAAAAGGGGGTCCGACCCGGGACTAGTCAGATGTACCTAATAAAGTGGCCGGTGAGTGTATGGTATGAGTTTTTACTTTTTGAACTGAAAAGTTGTATAATTTCACTAATCTAATGATATTGAGATCTGCACAAAGGAAACACAGTGGCAGGTGTTTTGCCCTGCGCTTTTACGAGCTACGTAACTAACGTAACTATTGATTACTATCACGCAGTTATTAATCGCGCTCTTTCGCTTAAATGGCTTAATCCAACAAGATGTGTTATTTGCACTTAGCCTTAATAGACACTCCAAATAAGCAGGGGCCCCAAATGTGCACGGTTAATATAATAATAATAATAATAATAATAATAATAATAATAATGCCCATTGGTTAATCCAGCCCTGGACACATGCACTCCGGTGTTCACGGTAACCAGAGTTTGATTCCTGCCTCGTGGTCCTATGCTGATCCTTCCCCTCTCTCCGCTCCCCATGCTTTCCTGTCAATACTCTATACTGTCCTGTCCATTTAAAGGTGAAAACCCCGAAAAAATAATTATAAAAAAAAAAGTATAATTGACTTAAACCAGCCTTTTCGGTCAACTTAAAAAAATTATTTGGCTCAAGTTCAACCACTGAAGTTCAGTAAACTCAACATTTCTTTGCAGCCGGTTGCTTTAAAATTTTAAGTTAGCTCAACTTTTTATTTTTTACAGTGTATAGGTCAATGGTTACCGGTTTCAGCATTCTTTAAAGAATCTTCTTTTGTTTTCAACAGTAGAAAGAAATGTTTTATTTTAGGTGAACTCTCCATTTAATTAAAGAAATCATCAGTTAGTTCACTTTGTTCATTAATAAAGGTTTTCTTTTAGCATAAACTGGATATAGGGTTAATATTAGCTAACCAAACTGAAATGACTTTAACTCTGCATTAATATCTGACTGAGAGGAACATGTTCAGGTGTGTTCAGTCCTGACCTGCTGCTGTCATTTGTGGTAAATGTCATAAATGAAAAAAAGCGGATTTTTGACAGGATGTTTGTCATAGATATCAGATCACGTTTGGTAAATGATGTCCGTCATTTTGACAGCCCTCACAAATGTTCTGTAACCTTCTTATAGTAATAAAAGCACAGTAAGTTTACACAGAAGTGTCCGTGTTGTTGCAGTGTAAATGACAGAAGCCGGTGAATGTGCTACCGGTAGCTTAATCTTTCATGTTTCATCTACCAAAACAGCGTTAGCACATCTTGTCAGCTTCAAATGTCTATCAGAATGAACTACCACAGTAAATAAGGATGTAAAAACAGGGGTAGCACATATTGTCAGCTTCGAATATCTATCGAAATTACCTACTACTTTATTAAACAATGTAGAAAAAGGCATAGCAGCTTCAAATGTCTGTAAGAGTGAACTACAGCCTTAATATAAAAAAAAAATTATCCATTTTATATTTAATTTGTTTATTAGAGTGGTAGTTCATTCCGATTGACATTTGAAGCTGACAAAATGCGCTACACCATGTTTTTGCACCCTTCTTTATGGAGGTAGTTCATTCTGATTGACATTTGAAGCTAACAAGATGTGCTTACCCTGTTTTTTAGATGAGATATGACAGTTTGAGACATTTGAAGCTGCTATGCCTTTTTCTACATTGTTTAATAAAGTAGTAGTTAATTTCGATAGACATTTGAAGCTGACAATATGTGCTACCCCTGTTTTTACATCCTTATTTAATGTGGTAGTTCATTCTGATAGACATTTGAAGCTGACAAGATGTGCTAACCCTGTTTTGGTAGATGAAACATGACAGATTACACTCTAAAAAAAACAGGTACTAAATAGCACCAAAACTGGTTCTTTGGTCGTAACGAGGGGGGAACCTTTTTTGGTGCTATACACCACCTTAAAAAAATAGGTGCTATATAGTACTTTTATCAAATGGTGCTATATAGCACCTATATTTTAAGGTGCTCATAATGTTACTTTACCCTTTCCGTAAATAAAACCGACATAAGAGTTATGAGAATTAGCTATAAGAACAAGTGCTTATCAGTAGTAT
Source organism: Danio albolineatus (assembly GCA_903798035.1). Lineage (NCBI taxonomy): Eukaryota > Metazoa > Chordata > Actinopteri > Cypriniformes > Danionidae > Danio > Danio albolineatus. Next base: position 129,221 of record CAIGQQ010034325.1, read on the forward strand.
TGGTGCTATATAGCACTTTAAACACCACAAAGAACCACTGAAAAACCTTTATGGTGCTTTAAATGTTCTTTACACAGTAAAAGTGCTACATAGCACCCTGACCACCTTAAAGAACCACTGAAGAACCACTGAAGAACCTTTATGGTGCTTTAAAGGTTCTTTACACAGTAAAAGTGCTAAATAGCACCTCAAATATCGCAAAGAACTTCTGAAGAACCACTGAAGAACCTTTTTTTTTTAGAGTGTAAGCTACCGGTAGCACATTCGGAGATGGTAGCACATACCGTCAGAACACCCGGCTTTGCTTTCACTATTGATTTCATCATGAAGCGCAGCTTTACCGCTGACAGAAGAGCTCAAAATGGCCGTTTTAAATAACGCACATATATGACAGCTGAGCGGAATCGCGGAAAATAAACCTCGTAACTCTGGTCAACTAATGACATGTTTAGTCTGCTCGCATATTACTATGAGTTTTGGTAAACACTCCGCTTTAAAAGCGAACCGTACGGCAAGCAGCATCGTAACAATTTCAAACCAGTCAGTCTGCAGGGACGGAAACACTCGTCATACAAGAGAAAAAGCTGACGTAACAGGTGTCACCGGCGTTCAACACGAGTTAAAGCGCATCTTTATGTCCGAGCTTTGATATGAATCAGTAATGACTTAGAGAAAAGGGGCACAACAGGGGCCACACTGATTTCAAAGGAGCCCGGTGCCCATGTGGCCCCACCCCTATGACATCAAAGGGCCGTGAGACAGCGGTAGCTCCACGTGCGTCTGCATGTACATTCGCTGACATAAACATCAACCAAACTCACAACTGGTTTTTCTGTGATGATCATGGATGTGGTTTCTACTTTGCTTTGTGTTTTTCTTCTTTGTGGGACTTCACCTTTATATCGAGCAGGTAAATGATGAACTTTTATGCATTCATTGAAGAGGGAACGAAACTTCCTGTTCACATAACGGTGCAATAGAAATGTGATTGCAGACGCTAATATTGTAATTGACTAACACGATAATTCATCTTTATTTAGAGATTGATACGTGATTAACTAACGGAGCCTTTTCGCACGACGAGATCAGCATCTTCGATTCTCGAAAGTTTTTATAATCGTGTGATGTGTGTAATGTGGTGTGTGTATGGGGGGGGCAGGGCAGTAAATCTGTTCTCTCTTCTGGCTGCCGCTATCAGTCTCGTCACTTTTCTTCTTTCTGAAAGTCTTGATAGCACCGTCGGGGAGTTTTTCTTTTATGATTTCGGCTAGTAGGATTGTAGAATAATGATTTGTGGTACTCTCCCGAGTTTACACACTGTGATCACTTCTTCTGCTTCTGAAAAGCCCGCCAAAATTTGAGTCCATGAAGTGTAATAAAGTCATATATATATTTAAATTAACACATTTTCGTGGCCTGGATTTGCCTGAAAGCATTGAACCAGCTACATAAATGGAAACTTGCAATAATTGACTGAAAGTGATTTAATTCGAGTCTCGGCTGGGTCAGCTGGTGTTTCTGTGTGTGTTTGCATGTTCTCCTCGTGTTGATGTGGGTTTCCTCCTCACGAGTGTGTGTATGAGTGCGTATGGGCGTCCACTGTGTAAAACATATGCTGGATTAGTTGGCGGTTCATTCCGCTGTGGTGACCCCAGATGAATAAGAGACTAAGCCGAAAAGAAAATGAATGAATGAATGATTTTGAGTGTATTCAGATCTGATTGATCCTCGTTTGACTTGCTTTCGCGTTTACATCTGCAGTGTATGTGTTCTGGTTGGAATAAAGAGAATTAAATTAAAAATAAATTAGAGCCTAACATGATTTTAACCATTAGGCTTGTGCTAATAACACGGAAGACATTGTAGAAATGTGACGAGACAAAAGGACAAACCGGAACTAACAGATGGGAAATCATCTGATATGAAAACCAAACACATGTATGCCTCTCACCTCATATCTCAGCGGCGGAAAACTAAACACCTCAAGTTGGTATAATATTCTTGTTATAACTTGAATATGGTTTGCTTTGATTTGGCAATTTGACTCGATACATAACGTTAGATGTTTATTGTGTATGTTAAAGGGGTGGTCCACAGTGTATTCTTAAGCCTTGCTTGTGTTTATAAGATGCAAAGCAATGTGTGCTCATGTAACAGGTTCGAAAATTGTTCTTTATTTATAGAATTACACAAAATGTGTGTTTTACCTGAAGTATAATACTGTAGTGATGTTAACCTGCTGTAAACTCAGTAACAGTTCTAATCACTCTGACTGAGGTCTGTCTGTAAACACTGAGAGAGTACTGCTGACGATACCAACTAACTTCACCATCTGAATAAACACACAAACACCACTGATCGATCACTGACCAAATCTGTAGAGACAGGACGATAAACATCAACTGGAGCGGCGTCTTTTTTTAAAAGGAGACGAGCGGCAAATCCCGATTTCACCATTTCCAGATGTGGAAAGCTCTCGGGTAACACATGCTCCTTACAGACGCATTTCTGCTGCGTGCGCTGTAGTCCACACGTGAGTCCAACTGCGCTCTCATGAAGACTAAACCTTCACTGCAGCACATAAACACAACACTGGTGACCTGTGTCTGCAAACAATTCTTCTTCTTCCACTTGTTTTGGCAACACAGCGTGGCGTCTCTCTGAACACTGTAACAGGTAAAACAGTCTTGAAGCTGTCATGCATATTAATGAGTTACACCGCATACACAATAGAGCGCGCTGATTGGTTTGAACCAAGTCTTTCTCATGACCCAATGCCGCATACTCAGAGACATCATGATGCACTGGCCGGTACAGACGTCCACTCTCCACGCTAGAATACACACAAGGACCGGCGTGACGCAGCTTCAAACATTCGTTTCAAACCAGAAGAACGAATTTGCTCGAAATAACGCAAAAACAACCAATGTTCACTGTTTAGTGAGATATAATAGTGTCCTCATAGTGATTATAGCAGCACGGGACACAGATATGACTGTCAACCGCTCAACACATGTGTTCTGGTGTTTCGTGACCCTTTAAAGAAGCAAATCAAGCTTATAATAAGAATGTAATAAAAAGAATTACACATTATTACATGTTTTATCCTTTTATTATATGTAACTCTGCTGTTATTGAATGTGTGATAATGTGTTTTTTTATTTTAGGTTGCCTTATTAAAATCTGGCAGGGGGAAACTGATGAAAATTAGCCTATGTGGCTAACTCTGGCTTTTTTACAGTTTTACTGTTGATTAATGAGCATTGTCCCTGGTAAATGAATACATTTCAAATTTCTAAATAATATTTATGCCTATATGTTTCACATTTGTTTCATTATTTTTATGTTTTCACTTTAATTGAGGTTTTGATTTGTTATTGTCTAATTGAAGCATGTGAATGCTAGGTGCACTGCACTTTTCCTTGAACAGTAAGGGCGACGACACTGTAAAAACTGTGCTTTATTTCATCAAGAGTGAGATTAAAGAGCTGCCACAACTTATTTCACATTAAAAAGAAAACACAACGCAGAACCGGTTACACTCATGCTATTTGTTCATATATCTTACTTTGATTATATACAGCTACTCAGCTAACATGAAAAACCACTGTCATATTTCCAAGTTTCCCCAAAAGCCCGCCCTCAAGAGGCTCTGATTGGTCAGCTAATATAATGTGCTGAGATTTGCGGATCTGCTGATCCATGCGCCTTCAAGCCTGCGCTTTTGCACTGTGTAAACACTGTCAGTCAGAGTAGCTGTTAGCTGTATCAGTGTGAGCCTGAAGCACACAGAGAACACTGCTGAGCCTCACACCTGCTCACTAAAATGACATCTTTTACATATATTCGGGTTATAAGCGTGTGTAAGTTATATGAAACGTTCTCATATCTTTTGGAAGTTTGTTATTTGAGATGTAGAGAGCAGGGAAAGCAGCAGCATAGAGAGACGCCGCACTGCACTGCACTGCACTTAGGCTTTGCTAAGCTAACTGTAAAAGCCCATGTCTCCCTTTGCATTGAACTTTGAGCGTCTTACATTCAGGGATGCTGTTTATGTTCACACAGCTACATTACACATCAACTAAAGTTTAACATATGAGATCGTAGTGGACGGTGATGTAAAGTAACTAATAACAAACGCTCAGACTGCTGTAACTGAGTAGTGTTTCTCAGGAGTTGTACTTTACTGAGTAGTTTTATAAATGTGGACTTTTCCTTCCCCTTGAGCACATGTTTAGTGCAGTATCGGTGCTTTTACTCCACTACTGTCCTTCATCCTGCAGTCACTACTGTATTTCTGTCTTGTCTATGGTCATTGTCTACAGTAGAAAGATCAGTCCTGTGATTCCTGTCCAATTAAATCACACATAGAAAGTAAATCACATCATATTGAACAACCTCAAGACATGGGCGCTTTATAAACGCAGCAAACCTTTGGGAAACATTAAAATGTCCAAGAAGATGTTCAAAATCTGCACACGCAATGATCCAGAGACTGTTTATAGACTGCATGTGACTGAAAATGATGGATGTCGACTATCAGGATTCAGGTTGGGGAAAGGAGCGAGGACTCAATTGCATAACAAAAGGGTATTTATTAATAGCAAAATAAAACAAACAGCAAAATAAACAACCCAGAGGGGGAAAACATTAATTAAAAAACAAACAAACAAACAAACTAGACTGGGCTGGGCTGGTTGACTAGGATCTGGACTGAAGAGCAAGACAGGACAAGGGTATCAACGATGACGAACTGGCACAGGACAGCAGACATGAGGAGAATATAAAGCAGAAATAATTAACACACAAACAGGTGAACATGATCACCTAATAATGGGTTAAGGAGGGTAGGGCTAGACAATAGACAGGAGAGCACATGACAACACAAGCCATGTGCTCACATAGAGACTAGAACACGCAGCCAATGAGAGAACTCATTAACTGCGTGCTCACATGACGACACAAGCACACGGCTTATGTAAACACACACCACATGCTAAAAACAACTACAGAGGACTGAACGCAAGACACAAGCACATGATAAAATGAAAACATCTTATCGTGCGCTCATACATATGCAGCGCGCATGCTTCATCTCAGCGCCATCCCAAACAGGAACCAACTAGACGGAGACGCTGAGGATGCCGACAGAACAAACAAACACCAGGACGAGAGCGCACAATCGCGAACACGCTCAGACCCCACGCGCCCGTATCAAACGGGAGCTCGCATAGTCCGAGCGCGCCCACAATCTGCACTCATACAGAGACACAATGACAACACACAGGACTAGACAGAGCTTGTGTCCGGACTCTGCCACCAAAACAAGAATTAACAAGACAGGAGTGGCAGAACCCTGACAGTCGACTGTATGATGACTGAAATCACCAAACAGCCTTAAACAATCACTAAATAGAACGAATGAAGAATGGAAGGAAGGGCCAAATAAAAGGAAGGACCGAACAAGGAATGATCGAAGAACCAAATAAATGAAGGATTCAAGGAAGGACTCAACAAACTAAGGAAAGAAGGAAGGATGGAATGAACAAAAAGGACCTAATGAAGGAAGGAACAAAAATATGAAAGAAAGAATGAGCGAACAAATGAAGGGAGGAAAGAAGGAAGGACCAAATGAATGAATGAAGAATTCAAGGAAGGACCGAAGAAACTAAGGAAGAAAAGAATGAACAAAGGACCTAATGAAGGAAGGAACAAAAATATGAGCGAACAAACGAGTGAACAAAGGAAGGAGGGAACAAACGAATGAATGAAGGAAGGAGAGAACAAACAATTAATTGAAGGAAAAGTGGAAGGAACGAACGGAAATAGGAAGATCCCTAAATACAGCACATGTTGTTTGTGCAGGGATGTGTAAACGTAACATTCTGTAAACACATCAGCTTTTCTACAGTGTAATACTCACTGCTCACTACTCTTGAGTACTTCTAAAAGGTCTAACCCTAACCCTAACTCTTTTACTCATACTTTGAGTAATGTTTACTACAGATACTTTTACTCTACTTGCACTACATTTTTGGGCAAGTAATGGTACTTTTACTTGAGTATGATTTTTCAGTACTCTTTCCACCACTGATAGTGGACCACCCCTTTGCTTGCTGTACAAGGAAAATAAGGGAATACAATAAAGATATAGGCTAATAATTGTTCACCGTGTATATCATAATCCAGATAATGTGAAAAATGTTTTTTTTATTTTGGCTGTATCTATGTTTGGTATTTAATGTAACATAATAATAATAATGATAAGATAAGAGTGATAAGATAAGATAAGAGAGTCCACGTCAAGCACCTACTACAGGGTTACTTCTGTATTTGAAACGTTTTGAGAATTTATAATGATAATTACTGACATTTTAACTGGAAACACACCAGTTTTATCACATTTAAGTCGCTGAATGCTTATTAATTGCACATTTTATTTTTCATCTTCAGAGAAGCACTCTCTGTATTACATCTACACGAGTTTGTCCAGAGCTGTGGATCTGCCGGGCATCTATCAGTTCTCTGCTATGGGTCTGTTAGATGACAGACAGATTGATTCTTATAACAGCAAAGACCAGAGAAAGATTCCCACACAGCAGTGGATGAAGGAGAAAATGCAGGAGGATTACTGGGAGAAAGGCACTCAGTCGAGAAAGAGTAAAGAACAGTGGTTTCATGTGAACATCGCCATACTGATGGACCGCATGAGACACAACGCATCAGGTGAGCAACACTCAAATATACACAAGCAGTGTTTATGATCATTAGTATCGTCATAAGATATTCGTCTTCTCTCCATTTCAGATCTTCACGTTCTTCAGTGGAGGACCGGCTGTGAAGTTGAGGAACAGGGAAGTGAAGGGAAGTTTTCCAAAGGCGTTTATGAATACAGTTATGATGGAGAAAACTTCCTGGCTTTTGATGAAGTAGAGTCTCAGTGGGTCGCCCCAGTGGACGCAGCGCTGCCAACCAAGAGAAAATGGAACAATGTGCCCATCCTGAACCAATACACCAAACTCTACCTGGAGAAAGAGTGTGTGGACTGGCTCAACAAATTCAGAGAGTTTGCAGATGAAGAGCTCAGAAATGCCTGTGAGTAAATGTGCTCGTTGGATTGCATCTGTTCTAGATCTAGTTAGATTACTATCAGTTTCACTGTTGAAGTTCAGTTCAGTTTGAGCAGTGAATTATTAAATGACATCTCCTAATGGTAGCCTACACAATGTGGAAAATAAAGGGACCAAGAATGGAGCCTTGTGGTACCCAATAAAAAAGTAATTCTCATGAACACAGACATAACTCGTGTCTGGACGAAAGCAGGTGGCGAACATCAGCTTAATAGGGTGGTAATGACTGAGCAATATGTCCGTTTGCATCACCACAAAGCAATAACCCCATGTAATGTGAAGCAGGACGCTGACAAGGAAGTGCGGATCCGAACGCAGGTTCATTAAACACAGATGGTCAAGCAAGCAATGCTCAACACAGGGGCAAACAGATGTACACAGGCAATCCAGAATCGTGGTCATAAAACAGGCGAGTGGTCAGTACAGGCATGCAGCAGACAACGTAAACAAACAAACAAGGCGAGGGTCACAAACACGGCAAAGCAAGGCAAGGGAAACATGTCGTAAAGTCACAAAACTAAAACAAGACTCAGCAATGAGTGTCAAAGTGAGCCGTATATATGTTTGTGTAATCAGAGTGTAATCAATGGAGACTTGGAGCAGGTGTGTGTCTGTTGCATGACTGGAACTTGTAGTCCATATGACAGTAGATTTGTAGTCGGTTAGCGATCTGCACAGGCTGGATCGCTGGTGATCGTGACATCCCACAGGTAACAGTGCAGATCAGATGAAAGCCAAGACAGACTGAACTCTTTGTCTGGAGGACATCATCAGCTGGCATCAGGAGCTGGAGTCTCGTCATGATAAGGGAAGACGAATGTGGCAATGAACAGAAACGTTCTAGATGAAGAGCTGGGCCTCAAACAGTAGGATAGAGACTCTAGAGATAACTGGATAGAGATAACAGAGCAGGGTCTATGGACAGACTCGGTGAATGTGCTGGAATGGCCCAGCCAGAGCCCAGACCAGAACATCTCTGAGAGATCTGAAAACGGCTGTCCACTGACACTGATGGAGCTCCATAGGAAAAAAAATAAGAAGAAAAAGTAAATAAGAAAGTTTTTACTCAGTTCAGTGCTAATTAAAAATAATGCACAGTTTGGAGATACCGCAAGGTGTATCTAAACCTCCGACTTCATCCTTTAGTTAAGCAGGGAACTCAGTGTTACTTTTTTTTTTTACACTAGGATCAATTTAAGGAGGCAGGATGTATTGTAATGCTCTGTAATGAGAACCACAAAGAGATCAAACTGGCTGATGATCTGACATTTCTGTGTTTTCAGCTTCTCCAGATGTTCGTGTGTTTGCAGTGAAGTCCATCAGTGATAAAACCAAGCTGAAACTCACCTGTCTGGCCACTGGCTTCTACCCTAAAGACGTGATGTTGAACATTAGGAGATATCGCACATCTCTGCCTGAAGATGAGACTGCATCTACAGGAGTTCTACCAAACCTTGATCAAACCTTCCAGCTGAGGAAGAGTGTGGAGATCAAGCTGGATGAAAATGCTGGATATGATTGTTACATGACCCACAGGACCTTCAAAGAGCCAATTATTGCCAGATGGGGTAATTAAAGCAGTTTTATACAGTTTATACGTTTAAATATTAACAGTTACTTAAGTTAATCCTAGTACAGACTACACGATTTTATTGTCATGATTTATTTATCAGCTGATTTTGTAAGTTTGCCCACTAACAAAGAAATGATGTTGCATAAATGTTACCTGTATAAAAGAGACCTGTCCACAGAAGCAATCAATCAATCCAGATTCCAAACGCTTCACCATGGCCAAGACCAAAGAGCTTTCCAAGGATCTCAGGGACAAGATTGTGGACCTACACAAGTCTGGAATGGGCTACAAGACCATCGCCAAGCAGCTGGGTGAGAAGGGGACACCAGTTGGGTCAATTATTCTCAAACGGAAGAAACATAAATGAACCTCGTGGAGTTTCAGTGATGATGAGAACGGTGAGGAATCAGCCCAAAACTACTCGGGAGGAACTTGTCAATGTTCTCAAGGCAGCTGGGACCATAGTCACCAAAAACACAGTTGGTAACATGCTACGCCGTGAAGGACTGAACTCCTGCTGTGCCCGCAAGCTCCCCCTGCTCAAGAAAGCCCATCTAAAAGCCCGTCTGAAGTCCCACTGAACATCTGACTGATTCAGAGGAGGACTGGGTGAAAGTGTTGTGGTCAGATGAGACCAAAATCCAGCTCTTTGGCATCAACTCAACTCAACACCATCCCCACCGTCAAATATGGAGGTGGAAACATTATGCTTTGGGGGTGTTTTTCTGCCAAGGGGACAGGACAACTGCACCGCATCAAAGGGAGGATGGATGGGGCCATGTACCGTCAAGTGTTGGGTGAGATCCTCCTTCCCTCAGTCAGGGCAGTGAAAATGGGTCGTGTTTGGGTACTCCAGCATGACAATGATCCAAAACACACGGTTAAGGCAACAAAGGATTGGCTCAAGAAGAAGCATATTAAGGTCATGGAGTGGCCTAGGCAGTCTCCAGACCTTAATCCCATAGAAAATCTGTGGAGGGAGCTGAAGGTTCGAGTTGCCGAACATCAGCCACGAAACATTAGTGACTTGAAGAGGATCTGCAAAGAGGAGTGGGCCAACATCCTCCCTGAGATGTGTGCAAACCTTGTGGCCAAGTACAACAAACGGCTGACCTCTGTGATCGCCAACAAAGGTTTTTCAAAGGGATCAAACACTGATTTCATTCATAGAAATGCAAATTAATTTCTAACTTTTTCTGAAACACATTTTTCTGGATTATTTTGTTATTGTTGTGTCTCTCACTGTTCAAATGAACCTGTCATTGACATTATAGACTGATCATTTCTCTGTTAATGGGCAAACTTACAAAATCAGCTGGGGGTCAAATCATTTTGTCCCTCACTGTATATATATATATATATATATATATATGGGTGTGGCGCCACGGTGGCGCAGTGGGTAGCACCTGGCTGGGTCAGTTGGTGTTTCTGTGTGGAGTCTGCATGTTCTCTCCGTGTTGGTGTGGGTTTCCTCCGGTTGCTCTGGTTTCCCCCACAGTCCAAATACATGCACTTGAATTAGGGCAATTAAATAAGCTAAACTGGCTGTAGTGTATGAGTGTGTGTGCGGACGAGTGTGTATGGTTGTTTCCTAGTGATGGGTTGCGGCTGGAAGGGCATCGTGAAACATATGCTTGATAAGTTGGCGGTTAATCCCTGATTAATAAAGGCCGTAAAGAAAATGAATGAATGAATATGTGGGTGTGTGTTGGTTTGTGTGTGTTTTTGGATCAAGGTTTCATTCGGTCAAGCTTAAAATGACAACAAGTTCCAGCAGACGCCCAGTTCCTTTCCAAGATACACATATAAAATGTCCCGCACTGTATTTTGAATGAGAACATAACGAGTGATTTGTTAGTTTGACCCTTGTGTGTCGTTCACATCGACTCCCCTTTGGTGATGTTGAGGGCTGTTTCTGCCCCCATTGACTTCCATTATAATCACATTTATTGATGGCAAAGCCATGACAGCAGATAATCATGCGATCTTGACTGCTGCTGGCTTTCTGTTAGGAAGTGTGTCATTTCTACTGTTGATCATCAGTGTGCAGCATTAACCCTTTAGATCGGCCTCTGCTGAAGAGTTTCTGTCTATTATCTGGAGTTCAGTGGAGAGTTCTCTCTCTCTCTATAGTGCATATAGCCAGAAATTAATCCTCATTGCACTACAACTGATGATCAACAGTAAAAATGACACATTGTCCCTCTTCTCAATAGGGAAACCTAAATATAAATATTAGTACCTAAACATTTTAAGAAGTACACTTTTGTACTTTTTAGGTACTAATATGTACCCCTGAGGTATTAATATGGAGATTTAGGTACAAATGTGTACCTTTGAAAAGGTACCACCCCAGTGACAGCTCTCGTACCTTTATTTCTGAGAGTGTATGGTGTTAGCCAGAGTAGAAATGTAGAATAAAAATGTGGATTAGAACTTATTTTTTTATTTTACTTAATTTTGTTTATGCTTTTGCATTTTTATAGACCAAAAAAACCTGGTCGATCGGCCAAAGACCATCATCGGTGTGGTTTCTGGAGTGATCGGAGCTGTGATTACACTGGGCGTTCTGGTTTTCTACGTGAAAAAGCGTGAGTAGTGAGGGATCATTGCTGATCCAGTTAATTATCAGACATTTTAGGACAGACACAACGAGCACATGAACATGTGAGTGACGCACAAAGTTGACATTTAAAACATTTACAATCTTCATTTCGACATTGCATGTATGCATTTTATAATACTACAAAGAAAATGTTTTTCTAAGATATACTACATAAAACTGTAGTGAGTTTGACTGCAGTCACTATGGTTTGATAGTTTTACTATAGCAATATTGTAGTATGACTTTGATAACGCAGTGGAGACCGTGACTGTAGAAACCATGTTTTTTGTGTGTAAACAATACTACTGCTACAGTAATATTATAGTATTAGTACTGCAGTAAAGCTATAATAATAATAACTGTAGGAACCACAGAACCAAAGCAAAGCATTACACTCAACAAACGTTACTCAATAACATCTCAATACGAAAAGAAGTTCAATTCAGTGATACAGACCTGATTAAAAACACTTGCATCATATTTTGGAAGAGAATGTAAAGCGTAGGTTTACCCTGTAAAACCAGCAGTCAGCTTTATCAAATGAAGCGAGTGTAGTGAACTCAAAATTTACTGAACTTTAAATCTACTCATGTGAAAAGAGTTTTGAACTCAGTGTTGAAGGTAATGAGTAAATTAAAGACCTCATTACTAGGGCCAGACGGAATCTGAGATTTTTTGCTATTTCTGCGGAGTATTTTGTTAAAAATCTGCAGATTTATGCAGAATTATTTTAGGAACATCATAACAAAAAAAATTATATATGAAATAAAAAGTAATACCTTTTTAACATTTATTTAATGTTTACAATGCAAATCCAATTAGATGTACTTTATTTGGTAAACAAAGCAAGTCTCTTGTAAAAAATCTCTACTAAAAGACAGAAAATAGTACTTTACAAACTGTATTGTAAATAAATCATATGAATATTTTCATATTAGTCAATATTTTTACTGAAATTAATTTGAAAACTGTATAAATATAAATTCACACACATTTACACCTGTAAATAAACAGAATCTATGATGGGCTAAAAATCTGCGGAAATCTGCGCGCGCAGATTCCATGTGGCCCTACTCATTACTTCAACTTAAATGGAGTAAGTTCACAGCACTATAGATTTACTCAAATGGTTTGCAGCAATCGGTGTCCTCAAATGGTTTGAGTTGCCTTAACTT
>CAIGQQ010034325.1:168443-183576 GCA_903798035.1 Danio albolineatus
GGGGTCACAGACAAAATTACAGACGAGGTTGCAGACAAATTTACAGACGGGGTCGCAGAAAAATTTACTGATGGGGTCACAGACAAAATTACAGATGCGGTTGCAGACAAAATTACAGAGGAGGCCGCAGAAGAGGTCACAGACAATATTACAGACAGGGTCACAGACAAAATTACAGGCATGGTTGCAGACAAAAGTACAGATGAGACCGCAGATGGGGTCACAGACACAATTACAGACGAAGTCGCAGACAAATGTACAGATGGGATCACAGGCAAATTTACACATGATGTTACAGACAAATTTCTGAACGAGGTGGCAGATAGGGTTACAGACAGGGTCACAGTGAAAATTACAGACGATGTCACAGGAAAATTTACAGACAAAATTGCGGACGGGTTTACAAATGAGTTCGCAGATAGAGTTACAGACAAATTTACAGATGGGGCCGCAGACAGGGTTGCAAACAAATTTACAGACAGTATGACAGACAGAGTCAGAGTCCTGCACTCACAGTGGTCCTCCTCAGCCTGCCCTCATCCGATCGGCCTCCAGCACGGGCGCTGGTGTCCTGAACTCTGCCAGTCTGTCTCTGCAGACCCCGAACAGCAGACCGACCTGATGTCTGACATGATGGAGCTGCTGCAGAGCCTGGACCTGCTGGGGGACGGCCTGTTAGAGCTGCTGGACCCAGAGCCGGCTCTGCAGAAGCAGGAGATCCAGAGCAGTGCAGCAGAAGCAGGCGGTGTAGTTCAGCTGACCGCCAGCAGGGGGCGGCCCGTGCGGAGCGTGGTGGAGTGGGTCACTTCAGCACACCAGCAGCCCTGATCGCACACGGCCATGTCCACACTGATGTGTTTTCGTTTCTTCCTCACCGAGATGCCGTTTTGGAAGAGGCTTTTGAAAACCATGACGTTTAGTTGTGTCGCAGTCATGTGACCAACGCACAGGGTGGACGACGTAAGCTTTTTGCCAGCTTTATCAAAGATTAATGTCAGTTTGTACATGCTATTGCCTCTCCTCAGAGGACAGGGAATGTTTACATTTTTCCATCACTTTTCAAAGAGACAGTTACATTAAACAATAACAACATTTATTTACTGTAATTAATTAAACGTCTACAGTAAATGTCTACTACATTAGTGTATTTGACTTAATAAAAAATAATAAAAGTATTTACTTTTTGTTCTGTTGTTGCTTTAAATATATTGTTTATACTTGCAAATACAGTCTAACCTTTCCTTTTGATAATGTTGTCTTCCTAGATCTGATTAGTGCGATTGTAAGCATTATTTAACCCTTCTGTGATCAAATTTACTACCCTTTCGTTATGTTTGTGGCTGTTTTTGCCTCATTGCCAGCTTTATTGGCACTGCAGCTGATGATCAACAGTGAAAGTGACATTCTACACCTTCCCAACAGGGAAACCAGCAGCAACCAAGAATGCGTGATTGTATGTCGTCATGTCTTTGCGATCAAAAAATGTAATTATAATGGAAGTCAATGGGGCAAAAACGGCCCTAAACATAACCAAAGGGGAGTCAATCTGAATGGAGAGTACTGTATAGTAGTGTACATTTCCCAAAATACCTCAAAATCAGATTTGTCAGCAAAAATCTGAAAAACTAAGATTTAAGACTCAAAATCAACCCAGAGTGGATGAAAACGACCCAACAGCACACAGGGGTTAAAAAATAGTGATGACTCTGTTTCCTGATTTCTGTCAAATTAAAAGAACATACTAGTCTATATTGTACACAATTGAGAAAATAATAATATACATTCCATTAAACTTGGAAAAAAAGTTATATTTTTTCATGACTCTTTTTATTGTTTTATCATAAGAAAATAAACAAAATCATAAACAGCCTTTGTACTTCTTTTTTGTTTTGTTTGTTCTGTTTCACAGTACACAAACAGTGGGACACAACATGATAAAATATCCAGAAAGCATAAGAGGATTTTTTTTTTAAATTAAATATATAAATGTATATAAATTGAATACTTTACAGAGAAATGTGTAGGCTCCACAAATCGACATTTGCCAAACCAATTCCACCTATAATGAGTGACAAGTCAGCATTACTGATATTAAACAAAACTGGGTTCCAGATTTGAAGAAACATGTTTGGTTTGTTTGCCATCACATTTCTTCCATGCGCAACACATAACTTAAGCCCCTAATCCAGGTTTCAAAGACAGGCATGTGATCTGACTTACAATTTTTTAGAATTCTTTTCCTTACTAATATACACAAAGATACTGCCAGTGATATATATTTATCTCCTATATCTGAAGTGTCTCCAAAACTGCCCAGTTTTGGCTCTGGTGACAGATCAATCGTATATACTTCGGATATAAAATTAAAATCGTTTTGCCAAAATGAACTGTACAAAGTAAAGATAATTTGTTTACATCAGGGATCACATTAGCGGGGGATCCAGACGCGTTCACATGAATGCATTTTAGAACACTGAATAACGACTGTTAATTTCAGCTCTGGTTTATCTGAACATTCGTGACGGCGGATATCGAAATCTAAACTCAAACTTGGCTCCCAAACTTGGTCCTGGAGGGCTGGTGTCCTGAATTTTTTTTTCTACTTTAGGTAAAACATAGAATTAGATTTTGATCTGCTCCCCATCCTGTTTTAGACCAGCTGCTGAGTCTCTGTTTCTAGATTTTCTGGAGATCAGTTAGAGTAAATAAAAGAAAAACAGTATAGTTCACGTCAAGCTGCATTTATTGAAAAGTTTTTTAATTAACAAGTCAGCAATTTTCTTACATCTTTTCATATAAACAACGTTTGTATCTGCTTGTTTCAAATTAAAACATGTGACTGTATTCATTATATGAACTGTGAGCGTTTAGTGAGGTAGGATGCGAACCAGCTTATTGCTGTCCCGGCTAAGCCAACCCATTTTTGAAGCCTGTCCAATAGTCAAATGCTGCAGTTAGATCCGAGAGCACCAGAATACCACAAGCCCCTGATTCAGCAATCATAAGAAGGTCATTACTGACCTTAACTAAAGCTGTTTCCACACTGCGACCTGATCTAAAGCCCGGTTGAATACATCAAATAAGGCATTTACCTTGAGGTGGTTTTGCAGTTGACTCGCAACCACATGCTCAAGAACCTCAAGGAATCTCAGCAGCCCACATAACAGCAGCCCATCATAGCTGCTTGTTCTCCCATAAAAGTCAGCAGCAGAGAATGGGTGGTCTGGAGAACTCTACTCATTATGAGTAAGGGATGAATAATAGTATCTGTAGAGCCAGTGTCTAAGGTAACCCCGTCGGTCCTACGCCACCCAACCCGCTTTGAGCTGGTATCGAACCGTTGACCGTACGCATGGGAGTCGGTTGCTCAACCAAGGAGGCTAAAGGCCATGGCCTCTGGCGACTGTCGCTAGAGCACCTTTAGAGGTCAGAGGAGTGAGATTTACCTACACAGCACTTCACTAGCTCGCCTCTACTACACTTACCCCCCTCTAAACCTCACTTCCATCCGGGTCACGGCACCAAAGTAACCCCACTGGTCCTACTCCACCTAACACGCTCTGAGCTGGTATCGAACCGGTGACCTTCCGCATGGGAGTTGGTTGCTCAATCAAGGAGGCTAAAGGCCATGCCCTCTAGCGTCTGTCACTAGAGCACAGGGGAGTGAGGTAAATGCCTTATTAGAGGTCAGGGGAGTGAGGTTTACCAGCTCAGCACTTCACTAGCTACACTAGCAAAGCCTGTATGGACTGCCCATCCATTTCAGCCTCTTCTGCAGCACTCAACTGAACTAGAACTCCAAGAAGTCAATTCATAGGGAGATTCACGAGTGACTGATGAGCTGAGAGTACCTCCCCCTAATCTGGCCCTGGCCTGTTTCCCGAAGACAGTGCTGACACCACAACATTCAGGGCAGTGCACTTTCGATGCAAATGCCCTGCCTTTCCACAGCGTTCACAGACCCACAGCTCCCTTTGTGGCAGGTCAGCCTCAGCAGGGGGTGGATGAGAGTGCTTTCCAAAATATGCAGCAAGAACTCTGGGTTGACTGTCAGCTCCACTGGACCGTTCTTCCAGTATCCCTTCTATAATTTGAGCTTGGTCTAATGCTTTCTCAAGTTTAGAGGGTTGAGCTAATCGTTCCTGCTGTCGGAGATGGTCTGAAAACTGTAAACTTGGCATCCCTCAACATACAACAACACCTACTGTGCATCACCGTCTAAAGCAGCAGCAAGCTGACCCAGACTCTCGACTTTGTCCCATCCATTTGCCTTAGCCACCAACTCACATTTCTTCTGAAATGCCTTGTAAGATGAAGCACCATCATAGCGACCCAGTTTTAGACAGTTTTGGCCTACTCCCAAAGCACTTCACAATCATGGGGGGTCTCTCCACTCCCCCACCAGTGTGCAGCTCCATTTAGATGGTGCGACGGCTGCCACAGGACAACTGCGCCAGTGCTTCACCACACACCAGCTATAGGTGGAGTGGAGAGACTGTGATAGAGCCAATTCAGTGGACGGGGATGATTGGCAGGCCATGATTGGTTAGTGCCGATGGAAGGAATTTGGCCTGGACACGGGGGTTACACCACTACTCTTTACAAGAAGTGCAATGGGATTATTATTGACCACAGAGAGTCAGGACCTCAGTTTAACATGTCATCCGAAGGACAGATAGAACGTTTAGAATAAACATGGGAAGTTTCATCTATTTTATTCTGTGTAGAGTAGTACTGTTTATCAGCATTTCATCACTCACGACTGGCGCACTAGACCAGATGTTTTGGTACCTGCCCACTTCAGGTTCAACTCACTGGGCACACGTGTACTCACGGGCCTCTGTGATAGGAGTGCTAGCAATGCAGACATGGTCACCAAAAGAAGACGGTGTGCACAGAAAAGATGCAGAGATATAGCTTTAAAAGCACCTTCTCAATCACATTCAGCCAGCAAGAGTGGCAGAAACGGGTGTTTAGTGGGATAACATGGTTAATAAAGCAACTCTCTCCTCTAGCTCTCTTTCTCCCTCAAGATTACGATCATCCCGCCCATACCGGGGCTTTTCCCTGGTTTGGTCTGCCTCCTCTGCAAACAAATGGGGCGATCTTACTGAATTGTCTTCTATAGGTTGGGAGTCTGGCAGTCATGACCGGGAAGCAGTAGTAAATATCCCACTTCTGACACCAGTTTTTCATCGAGCGCTTTCCAGATCGAACAGACAGAAGACGGTGATCCAGTTACACTAAATTTCTTTCTTTACAAAACTAACACCGTGAACATTAGGAAGTGTTCCACTCCTCTCTTGAACACAAGAAGAAACGTGCGATCTCTCCCCCTCCCCTTTTTTTATCCTCTCATACGCTCCCCCATAACAGGTAATGTACAACACACTATAATGCTGAGCATCTGGCATCAGCGCTACACTGATGATAACTATCATGAAATATAAATACACTGCAAAATTGTATTACAACTTTCCTCGAAACAAATTCAAGCATTATATTGGTTGTAGTATCATCGGCAGGGCATATGCAGGGAATGGCTGTTTACTAGAACATGGCTGTTGCGCTGGTGCATCCAGGTAACTCGGTGAGAATGCGCTAATTGCACCATCACTGTCCAATTATGTTAAATAAAGATTATATGCATCATATACATAACACCAGTGTCAAATATCTCAACGGACAAACATATTAACAATGATGTTTTCAGACTTTAAACCATTTACAACAAACACTTAACTCAGGGGTGTCCAAACTCTGTCCTGGAGGGCCGGTGTCCTGCTGAGGGTAGCTCCAACTTGCCTCAACAAACCTGCCCGGAGGTTTCTAGTATATCTAGCGAGAGCTTGATAAGCTGGTTCAGGTGTGTTTGATTAGGGTTGGAGCTAAACTCTCAAGGAAACCGGACGGAGTTTGGACAGCCCTGACTTCGTCAATCGTTCTTCCCGATACACTTTCACTTACTCTGTGGTGGATTTTGGCATTGTCCATTTCGTGTGAGATGGCAGGGGTGACTGAAAGAAGCCAAGTCATGTGAGGAATATTTTCTACAGACTTGGAAAACACTCCACTTTTTTGTGAGAAACTCTTTCGGCATTGAGTACATGTGAATGGTTTCTCTTCAATGTGGATTGAAGAGAGTGTTACACATGAGAGAGTTCTTCTGCACTGATGTCATGTGTGCTGCTTTTCTCCGGTGTGGATTTTCATGTGTTGCTTAAGCTGCACCGAGTGTGTGAAACTCTCCAGACACTGATCACAGGAGTACGGTTTCTCTCCAGTGTGGATCCTCTGGTGTGATTTCACATCAGCTAACCGACTGAATGTCTTATCACAGTGTGAACACGTGTACGGTTTCTCTCCAGTGTGAGTCCTCTGGTGCTGTTTCAAATGTTCGGCTTTAATAAAAGTCGCCCCACACTCAAAGCACATATACTCTTTTACACCAGTGTGGATCTTCTGATGTTGTCTTAAATATGGCAGATGTGCAAAACTCTTTCCACACTCAGAACATGAATAAGGCTTCTCCTTTGTATGAGATCTGAGATGGACTTTCAGCTCTGAAGCCCTCAAAAATGTTTTGTCACAGTGATCACATCTGTGGGTTTTCTCTGCGGTGTGGAACTTTGTGTGAAGATTAAAGGAGGATGAGAGTCTGAAACTCTTCCCGCACTGAGTGCATGTGAATGGTTTCTCTCCAGTGTGGATCCTCATGTGTTCATTAAGGGGTGTTGAGTATCTGAAACTCTTTCCACACTGAGTACACATGAACGGTTTCTCTCCAGTGTGAATCCTCTGGTGCTGGTTCTTGGTTCCTAACTGACTGAATCTCTTATCACAGTATGAACACTTGTACGGTTTCTCTCCAGTGTGGATCCTCTCATGTGTTTTCTGATCTGCTAACTGACCGAATCTCTTATCACAGTGTGAACACTTGTACGGTTTCTCTCCGGTGTGAATCCTCTCATGTTTTCTCAGAATTGCTAACCGACCAAATCTCTTATCACAGTGTGAACACTTGTACGGTTTCTCTCCAGTGTGGGTCCTCTGGTGCCGTTTCAATTCTATAGCTGTAATAAAAGTCTTTGCACACTCAAAGCACACATACTCCTTTACACCAGTGTGGATCTTCTGATGTTTTCTTAAACTTGAATGCTGTGTAAAACTCTTTCCACACTCAGAACATGAATAAGGCTTCTCCTTTGTATGAATTCTGAGATGGACTTTCAGCTCTGAAGCCCTCAAAAATGTTTTGTCACAGTAATCACACCTGTGGGTTTTCTCTCCAGTGTGGATCATCATGTGTTCATTGAAGGATGATGAACGTCTGAAAGTCTTCCCACACTGAGTGCATGTGAATGGTTTCTCTCCAGTGTGGATCCTCATGTGTTCATTAAGGGATGATGTACGTCTGAAACTCTTCCCACAATGAGTGCATGTGAATGGTTTCTCTCCAGTGTGGATCATCATGTGTTCATTAAAGGATGATGAGAGTCTGAAACTCTTCCCGCACTGAGTGCATGTGAACGGTTTCTCTCCAGTGTGGATGTTCATGTGTTTAATAAGACTGTTTTTGTTAGCCAGACTCTTTCCACACTGACTGCAGATCAACCGATTCTTGTCTCTTTGCATTAAAGTATCTTCAGTCTGTAAATGAGGTGTTTCAGCTTTTAGGAGTTCATCATCTTCACTCTCCTCATTCTCTTCAATAAGGTCTAAAATCGAAGTAAAAAAGGTTACGTTTTTAGTATAAATCAGAAAACATTGGGACAGTATGGAAAACATTGCTGACATTATGAACACAAAATATTTCATGTTTTGTCTGGTCAACTTCATTTCATTTGTTAATATACATCCTTTCCTGTCATTCAGACCTGCAACACAGTCCAAAAAAAACTTGTAACAGGAGCAGTTTAGGGCTAGTAATCAGGTAAACTGGTTAAATAATGATGTGATTTAAAACAGGTGACGTCAACAGGTGATTGCTTTTGTACCAAGTCATAATTACATTAAAGAAAGGTCTAGTCCTTTAGGAGCAAAGATGGGCCGAGGATTGTCAGTTTGCCTACAAGTATGTGAGAAAATGATTGAAATGTTTAAAAACAATGTTCCTCAAAGAAAGAAAGGAAGACCTTTTGATATTTCACCTTCAACAGTGCAAAACATCATTAAAAGATTTAAGGAATCTGGAGGAATATCTGTGTGTAAAGGACAAGGGCGCAAGCCTAAGCTGAACAACCGTGATCTCTGATCCTTCAGGTGGCACTGCATCAAGAATCCTCATCCATCTATAAGCGAGATCACCACATGGGCTTAGGACTACTTTTGTTAAGTACCACAATACATAGTTACATCCACAAATGCCAGATAAAACTGTACTGTGCCAAAAATAATTTCTATGTTAACAATGTCCAGAATCCCTGTCGACTTCTCTAGGCTTGGAGGTGTCTGGGATGGACCATCACACAGTGGAAACGTGTACTGTGGTCAGATGAATCAGTATTTCAGGTTGTTTATTTTTTGGAAGAAATGGACAACCTGACGCCAAAGAATGGAAAAGAAAAGAAAGACACAACAGTGTGATCTGTCGGCCGTAGCGCAGTGCTCATTCAGTAAAGGCACAGCTAAACAGATGTGTTTTCGGTCTTGATGTGAATGTGCCTAATGTTGGAGCACATCTGATCATGTCTGGAAGCTGATTCCAGCAGCGAGGGGCGCTGTTAGTAGCTGAAGGCCAATTCACCCTGCTCTGATTGAACTCTTGGAGTTTCTAGTTTATATGATCCTAATGATCTGTTTGATCTGTTAGGCTTGCACATAGTGAGCAGATCTGTAATGTATTGAGGTCCTAGGCCTTTTAGTGATTTATAGACAAGTAGTAATACTTTACACTTGTATGATGTGCTCTGATGTTCTGGTTCTGGTCAGAATCCTGGCCGCCGAGTTCTGGATGAGCTGCAACTGTCTGACTGTGTTTTTGGGAAGGCCAGTGAGGAGTCCATTACAGTAATCCACCCTGCTACTGATAGAAGCATCACCAAGTTACTCCAAGTCTTCACTGGAAACAAATCATCTAATTACTGCAATGTTTTTGAGATGATAGTATGCTGATTTACTGCTTTGACATGACTACTGAAACTCAGATCTGACTCCAGAATCACACCAAGATTCTTAACCTTATTTTTTGTTGTTTGACCCTTAGAGCCGAGGTACGCATTCACCTTGAGAAACTCATCTTGAGAAGTATTGTAGTGGTTGCAGGCAAATTGTTTGGTCTCCGTCCTGCCCAATTTGATTGCTAGAAGGTATAACATTAAGCTCTAATATTGTCATGAAACACAGGGAGACCCAAATGCGAGAGTAAAGTAAAAAGAAGTTTAATGTCAGAATGTAATCCAACAAAGCTCAATATAACAGAGTTCGTGAATGAGGCGGTGGAGAATGCCAGAGGTATCTTCTCGTGGCACAGTTCAGGAAGCAGGTAATAGCCACAGAAGATAACATCCACAGGGAAAGAGGTTTACAGCGACTCACCACCAGCATTTACACACAGGGAGCTTGAGAGACGCAAACACATGTTGTATAACGGACTGACAAAAGGGAGACGTGGACACTGGATTTAAATAGCGGAGGTAACACCAAACAGCTGCTGTCGCTAGCTGACGGGGCAGGAAAACAGACAGTCAAACAAACACACTCACGCCAACACAGGTACAACCATACGCAGACACAGACACACAGATCCCTGAACCGTGACAAATATTTCATAGTCTAGTTCGCGACTAGCAGCGTGACACTGAATGTGACAAACAGTGTTTAGACTGTGAGAAAGCTAAAACAGTACATGAGATTGAGGAGAGTCGAGTGGAGCTGCAGCACGTGCAGGTCGAGCAGAAACACTTTGATCTACTGAAAGAGGGTAAGTTCCTTGCTGAAAGTGTTGTAGCCTCCTCTCCAAAATTAGATATTGTTAATAATTGGCGCTTAGTCCCACCGTTTAATGAGTCTGATGTGGAAACTTTTTTTCCTTTTAATTTGAGAGGATTGCTGTAGCTTATAAGTGGAGTGACATTGAGCGCTTTACTCCTTCAGTGCGTTTTGACAGGTAAGGCCCAGCAAGCTTATTCCGCTTTATCGGCAACAGAAAGCCAAATTTATGAAAATGTGACATCCGCTGTTTTAAAGATTTATGAGCGGGTGTCAGAAAGTTATCGCCAGCAGTTTCGTTCTTTGTGGTGTGAACCCAAACAAGCACACGTGGAATTCATGAGAGATCTAACGTTGCGATTTAATCGTTGATGTATGTCAGCAGAAGTAACCACATTGGACGATCTGATAAATTTAGTGTTATTAGAACAATATAAAAATATGCTTCCAGATTCTGTTGTAACTTACATTGCCGAACGTAACATTAAAACTTTTTCCCAGGCAGCACTGCTGGCCGATGAGTAGGAACTCATTCACAAATCTCACGCAGACAGGTACATAGGTGACCTCCTTTCTTCACGTGTACATTCTCCACCTGTTTCTTTAAATCAGGCAAGGCATTCTAAAAGTCCATCAAATAGATACGACTCGATTTGTAACTACTGCTTAGAAGAAGGGCATTGGAAATCTAGTTCTTAAATCAAAGAGTGCTAAAGCACAACTGTCTAAACTTGCTGCTTTTGTGAAGCCCGCTGGGCTCGTGGCCCCTGTGCCGCTGTCTGCTCAGACTGTTTCTGCTGGAACACCAGCAAATACATCAAGTGTGTTAGACCGCCAGGATATTTTTAATCCGTTTATTTCGGACTGTTTTGTGTCACTTATAGGTGGCAATAGAGTACCAGTGAAAATTCTCCGAGATACTGGATCATCAGCTTCCTTTATTTTAGAGTCTTTATTGCCATTTTCACTGGAGTCTGACACTGGTAAGTCGTTGTTAATTTGTGGTATTGGACTGAATACATTATCTGTACCTTTACATAAAGTGACTTTGAATTGTGATCTGGTGTAGGGCTATGTAGAGCTTGGTGTGTGACCTATTCTGCCTGTTGATGGCGTGTCACTTATTCTTGGCAATAATCTGGCCGGCAGACCTGTTTGGGTTGGTGAAACGCCACCCTTGGTGGTTTCTAATATGCCTCCGTATTGTGATGATCTGGATGAGAGTGCTCAGCAATATCCTGATCTGTTTATTGCTTGTGCAGTAACTCGATCCGCTAGCCGGGCGTGGTCTGAAGTAAAGCCTGTAAGTACTGAACATTTTTTTCCGTTAACTGATTATCCACTGGTCGTTTCTCGGGAAGAGTTAGCAAAAGAACAGCAGAGTGATGAAACTCTAAAATCTCGGTATGAGCAGGTAATTGATGATGCTGAAATTCGAAACCAGGCACAGCGTTATTTCATCAGAGATGGGGTTTTATTAAGAAAGTGGTCCCCTCATGCTGGCGTTTGTGTTGGTGGCCAGGAGTTTTAAAAACTGCCCATGATAGTCTTGCCGGTCATGTTGGCATAAAAAAGACGTACGATAGAATTATTTTTATTTCTAGTGGCCTCGTATAAAAAAGGATGTTGCCAGCTTTGTTAAAACCTGTCAAGCATGCCAGCTGACTGGTAAGCCCAATTAGTCCTTAAAACCGGCGCCTCTGCATCCCATTCCTGCAGTGAGCCAACCTTTCGAGTATCTCATCATTGACTGTGTTGGGCCACTCCCTCGCTCGAAAGGTGGGAGTGAATACCTGCTTACAGTGATGTGCCAGGTCACTCGCTATCCGGCCGCGTTTCCTTTGCGTTCTATTAACACTAAGTCTATTGTAAAAGCCCTCACTCAGTTCATTTCAATTTTTGGTTTACCTATGGTTATTCAGTTCAGGTTCATTCATTCATTTTCTTTTCGGCTTAGTCCCTTTATTAATCCGGGGTTGCCACAGCGGAATGAACCGCCAACTTATCCAGCATTTGTTTTACTCAGCGGATGCCCTTCCAGCTGCAACACATCTCTTGGAAACACCCATACATTCTCATCCACACACATACACCACGGACAATTTAGCTTACCCAATTCACCTGTACCACATATCTTTGGACTGTGGGGGAAACCGGAGCACCCGGAGGAAACCCACGCAACCACGGGGAGAACATGCAAACTCCACACAGAAATGCCAACTGGCCCAGCCGGGGATCGAACCAGCGACCTTCTTGCTGTGAGGCGAACGTGCTACCCACTAGGCCACCGTGGCGCCTCAGTTCAGGTTATTAAACACAATTTGTCCACTGCGTATCACGCGCAAAGCCAAGGTGCGCTGGAGCGCTTTCCTTCCACCTTAAAATCTCTGCTCCGGGCTTATTGTGTTGAGATGGACAGAGATTGGGAGGAGGGCCTTCCATGGCTGATGCTGGCAGCCAGGAAAGTAATTCAACAAAGTATTGGCTATAGTCCGAATGAACTCGTGTTTGTGCATAAAGTCCATGGTTTATTGGCTGTCTTGCACGATCAGTAGACTGATTTAGATCCACCTGAGAGCTTGTCCGACTATGTTTTGAGTCTTCGTCGAAGGCTTTCGTTGGCCTGGGAGCTGGCTAAAGAGCAGTTGGGCAGTTCCCAGAAAAAAATTTAACTGCTGTTTGACCGTCGTACGGAACACCGACAGTTTAGCGTGGGGGACCAGGTCATTGCGCTTCTCCCCGTGTTGGGATCGCCTTTCCAAGCTAAGTAAGCTGGGCTGTATAAGGTGATACACATTGGCATTATTGATAACTACACTATTTTAACACCAGATGAAAAAAAATGGGGCGCCACGGTGGCCTAGTGGGTAGCACGATCGCCTCACAACAAGAAGGTCGCTGGTTCGAGCATCGGCTGGGTCAGTTGGCATTTCTGTGTGGAGTTTGCATGTTCTCCCCGTGGTTGTGTGGGTTTCCTCTGGGTGCTCCGGTTTCCCCCACAGTCCAAAGACATGTGGTACAGGTGAATTGGGTGAGCTAACTTGTCCATAGTGTGTGTTTGTGAGTGAGTGTGTATGGATGTTTCCCAGAGATGGCTTGCAGCTGGAAGGGCATCCGCTGCGTAAAAGAAAATGCTGGATAAGTTGGCGGTTCATTCCGCTGTGGCGACCCCAGATTAATAAAGGGACTAAGCCGAAAACAAAATGAATGAATGAATACAAATGTAAATAAATAAATATCACAAGAGTAAATTAAAAAAGATTTTTAAAAATGTAAATAAATAAATATCACAAATTTGCATTATGTGACTGACATGCACGAATGGATGAATTGAAGTCGCCCAATGATTGTTTTTTGCTTGCTTTTATGACTACTGTTTTTTTGGATTTTGGACTCTGCCTTGTTTGTTTTCTCCGACTGCCTCTTTGTTTGCTTGACTTTTCCTGATTTACGATTTCGATTCTCCATGTGTTTGATGTATTAAACTCCCTGTGTTTGTTTATTAAACCTCCAGCATTTGAACTTATTCCGCCTCCAAGCCACCTACGGCTCCCTCACACTGTAAAGGTATATTTAGCAACAAATTTGCCAGATTGTAAAGACAGACACAGAATGAACAAATAAGAAAAATAGTGTAAGTTAAATATTCTTACTTAATATTAGAAACATTTCACAAGCTCATTTATTATGGGTTTGTTAAACTAATAATGTTTTTTTTTTAATTCTATAAACCAATAGATCCTATGGAAAGTTTTTATGGATTGCTGAGGTGTTCAATATGTTGTGTGTCAGTCTTGAAAATAAATACAAGTGCTTGAAAATGTGCTTAAAAGTACTTTATCTGGTATGGAGTTGTGTCAGTGCCCTTGGCAAAGGTAACCTGCACTTCTGTGATGCACCATTAATGCTGAAATCACATAGAGACTTTAGAGCACAATTTGCTGCCTTCTTTTCGAGAAACGCCCATGAATATTTCAACAAGCCAATGCAAAACCACATTCTGCTCACATTACAGAGTCCTGCTGCGGAGGAAGAGGAGACTGGTACTGGACTGGCCTGCCTGCAGCCCTGACCTGTCTCTAATAGAGAATGTGTAGTGCATTTTAAAGCACAAAACGCAACAAGAAAAACCCCATACTGTTGCCCACCTTAACTTGTGTTAAGGACAATATTATCACTTCATCACTTGGTGTCTTCAGTCGCTAAACGTCTTTTAAGTGTTGTGTAAAGGGACGGCAACATTATAGAGTAGTAAATGTTGTTTTACTCACTGGCTTATAACAGAATCAAAACCAGTCAGAATCTGAAATCTTCGTCAAGCACCACATTGTCTGGTCTCAGTCATTTGGAACTGGCTCGAGGATATGGATAACAGACAGCCAAATGATTTGACTATTTTAACCAATACTTTGTCCGCAGATGTTCTGGGGACCCTTTACCAAACTTGGTAAATGATTTAATCAACCAACAATGGTGTTTTACAAGCATTTCAACAGCATACCTAACTGCCAACAAAACTGATTGCTTAATGAGACTATTCATGACTCCTGGGTTATGTGCCAGGTTTGTTCTTCCTCACCTTGGAAGAACAAACACAGGAGACCGCGAGAACGCGTCCTGTGAGGAATGAGATGCTGCGTTCTTCCTGATGGTCACATGACCTTCACGCATCTTTAACCGAATGTTAAACATTACAGCATCCATACAACGATTAGTTATTCCCCGTTTCACAATATATATTCTGCATAAAGACTATGCATAAAGACGATGCACAACAAAAATAAAACAGATTTTAATATAAATTAACAAATAAACACCCTTAATGTGTTTATGCCTTTATTAATATTTTTATGGTAATGTTTACTGTCACCGTCTCATTTAGGGAAACTCCTGAGGTAACCAAGTTATATCTCTGAACTTTAATAATAAATCTATACAAAATGCTGCGCCTCCCACCTCCAGTCGCAATGACTTCTGGGACCTTCAGAGAGAGTTTGGTGCTCAAGTCTGCATCGGTGCATCCTGGATACCAAGAACACATCCGGGAACTTTCATGCGGCACTGTTCTTGCAGTCTTGAGTTTTGGAACTGAACTTTGGCGGCTGATGATGACGTTACATGAGGACGCAAGACCGCTGAAGAACGCATATTGAGAAACAGGCCGTTTTTAATAGGTTTAATTAATTATATAATATATATATAT
>CAIGQQ010034325.1:213576-223595 GCA_903798035.1 Danio albolineatus
TGATCATCTCTATAATGTTGATGTAGGATGTGCTCATCTCTTCTGTTTTCCAGTTGTGTTATCAGACATTAATAGCCCGCTGCATTTGTTTTGAACACGCTCCACTACATTAGTCTTGGGAGATCTGTTTCTCTGTTAGTGAAGCTCCTCCTCCTTCATTTCAGCTATAAATACTGGAATATTCCCATCAGTCTACAGATGAGGACGAGCATCAGACCTTCAGACAGAAGTGAAATCTGAGTTTGTTGAAGGACAGTGGGAAGATGAGTGATCCAGAACCCTGCAGAACTACAGAGGAAGACTCTGAAGAACAAACAGGTTTGTGTTTATTCCTGATTAATGACCAGTTCATCTGATGTATCGTGTGCACTATAGCTAGAGCCAGACAGAATCTGTGGACATTTTTTGCTAGTTTTGCGCAGTATATTGTTAAAAATCTGCAGATTTATGCAGAAGGATTTTGAGAGTATCATAACTAAAACCTTAATATATGAAATAAAAAGTAATACCTTTTTAACTTTTATTTTATTGTTACAATGCAAATACAATTAGATCCACTTTATTTGGTAAACAAAGCAAGTCTCTCAGATAATATATCTACTACAAGACAGAAAATATTACTTTACAAACTGTACTGTAAATAAATCATGAATATTTTCATATTAGTCAATATTATTACTGAAATTAATTTGAAAACTGATTAAATATACATTTACACACATTTACACCAATAAATAAACAGAATCAATGATATTGATATTGTGCTCCAAAAAGTCATGAAAATTACTTTAAAAAATGTCTGCATAATTAAATATAGGTTAGTTGTCTTTACTTTTCTTCTGTCCATGGTCAAACACGTGCTCTCACGTTATTAGAGCTGTGTGAACATTATGTAAATACAGTTTACATTAGATATAAAGGTTAACTTAAACTAATTAGATTGTTGCATGTTTTATGATATGCTTTGATAACTTTGAACATGCATCGTTTTTCGGATTATTTACTACAGTGGTTCTCAACTGGTTTGGCCACGTGACCCACATTTTTACAAGGTCATCAAGCCGCGACCCAATTTTTTAGGAGCTATCATTTTAGAAATTATAATTAATTAGTTTGTTAACATACACAAGTAGTGACAGATAAATCATAAGAAAATCACAAAGACTTACAAATAAACAATATTTTATTGTTGCATTTAACAAAATGTATCAAATTATAGAAATATTACAAATTTAAAATGATAAATACTGTAAACAGCGGTTAGGGTAAAAAAAACGTTTAACAAGCTAAACTGAACTGTTGTCATGCGCATTTTAAAAAAAAGTCCGGTATAAGCGAAATAAATTATAATAATTTTTTTTTTTTTTGACCACACGCTCCGCAACCCACTACAAATGTTCCCGCGACCCAAAAGACCCACCAGTTGAGAAACACTGATTTACTATATATACGTAGACGTTACATGAAACATTAGGTCATGAAAATTTACTTGAAAGTCCTGAAGTCATGGAAAAGTTATTGAGTTTTAGTAGTAAAAATGTGTATGAACCCTGGATCTGAGCTCATTTGTTTACATCTATGAGTTTGTTTAAATGGGACATGTAAAAGTACTGGATCTTCATTTATGCTGCAGACCTACTAAAGAAATGTGTAAATGAGTCTTTTCACTTCACATTTTGCTCTGATTGTTGATGACTCACAACCCCAAATCAGATAAAGTGGGACAGTCTGGAAAACACAAATAAAGAGAAAGAGAAGCGATTTCTGAATTTACTTTGACTTGTATTTCATTGCAGACAAAACAACAAACATAATTAAACGCGTTCCTCCTGATTTTTATTGTTGTATTTTAAATAAACGCGTATATCAGTGTTGGTTCTTGCAACACATTTCAACAAAAGTTGTATCAGTGAAGTATTTACCACTTTGTAAAGTTGCCGTTCCTTTACACAACACTTAAAAGACGTTTAGGGACTGAAGTCATCAAGTCATGAAGTGTTTGATGTGTCATTTTGTCCCATTTTTCCTGCACACAAGTCTTAAGGTGAGCAACAGAACGGGGTCTTCGTTATCGGATTTTGTGCTTCAAAATGCGCCACACATTCTCTATTGGAGACAGGTCGGGACAGCAGACAGGCCAGTCAAGTACTCATCTTCTCTTCCTCCGCAGCAGGACTCTGTAATGTGAGCTGAATGTGGTTCTGCATTGTCATGTTGAATTATTCATGGGCGTCCCTGGAGAAGAAGGCAGCAAATTGTGCTCTAAAATCTCTATGGGCTTTTCAGCATTAATAGTGCATCACAGAAGTGCAGGTTACCTTTGCCTAGGGCACTGACACAAACCTAGACCATGACAGACCCTGGCTTTTGGACATGTTGCTGGAAACAGTCTGAATGATCATTTTCTTCTTTAGTCCAGAGCATGCTGCATCCATTTCTTCCAAACAAATAACTGAAATGCAGATTCATCTCAGCGTTGTCGCCTCACAGCAAGAAGGTTGCTGGTTTGAGCCTCTGCTAGGTCAGTTGACGTTTCTGTGTGGAGTTTGCGTGTTCTTTCTGTGTTGGCGTGGGTTTCTTCTGGATGCTCCGGTTTCCCCAACAAGTCCAAAAACGTGCTATAGATCAATTTATTAATTCATTCATTTTCTTTTCACCTTACTCCCTTTAATAATATGGGGTAGCCACAACGAAATGAGCTGCCAACTTTATGCTGAATGTTTCCCAGTAAAGGGTTGCAGCTGGAAAGGAATCTGCTGCGTAAAACATATGCTGGATAAGTTGCCGGTCCATTGCTGGTAATCGTGAGGTTTATCGTCATCAAAGCAGATGACCTGATGGTTCCCCCTTCATTGTGCACATGCAGGAGCAGTAACTGCTTCATTCCGGGCGTCATTCAGGGACGTAACTATAGACTTACCCAGGCTGTTGTGTATAATAATATTGTGTAGTCCTATAACAGGGGTCACCAAACTTGTTCCTGGAGGTCCGGTGTCCTGCAGATTTTAGCTCCAACCCTAATCAAACACACCAGAACAAGCTAAACAAGCTCTCACTAGGTATACTTGAAACATCCAGGCAGGTGTTTTGAGACAAGTTGGAGCTAAACCCTGCAGGACATCGGACCTCCAGGACTGAGATTGGTGATCCCTGTCCAATAATGTGCGCGTATGAGGAAGCCGCTGATAATGAAATTGTTTTAAATGTATGCGGCTGTGCACACTTCTTCAGCTCTCTGAATGGCATGTCACGACTGTGTGCTTTATGTACGTTATACATAAAGCCAGGATGCGCATTTGTTATTATCCTCTGCAAATCACTGCTTCTTGTGTCATTTATTAAGCGTCGGGCAGCTCAAATTTAATACCTGAAAGTTTAGATGATACACTATTACACATTTATATAAATATATTTTATAATTAATTAAAACTATTAAAGCTTTTTTACAGGGACTACGCTGAAGGAAAGGGAAAGGATATTAGCCTACTCAATTCAACTGGACTTAATATTTTAAGGCCTTTTAAAAGATTAAATGGCTTAAAACAGTTGGATTTGTTGACTGATTAGTAGTTTATCAATCACGTTGAAATAAAGAGTCACTAAATTACAGGAAAAGTTATATTCTGTGGACACGAGAGCGTCTTCCTTCTCGATCATGTCTGATCTCACCACAGTACACGTTTCCAATGTGTGATGGTCCCAGATGCCTCTGTGCCCAGAGAAGTAGACAGCACTTCTGGACACTGTTAACATAGGGCATCCTTTTAGCACTGTACTTTTTTCACTGGCATTTGTGGATGTAACTATGTATTGTGGTATTTGACAAAATGTAAAGTTGTCCTGAGCCCATGTGGGAATATCGCTTCAGATGAATGAGGATTCTTGTGCCGCCTGAGAGATCGGAGATCACAGCTGTTCAACTTAGGCTTCCTTGAATCTTTGTATGATGTTATACACTGTTGAAGGTGAAATATCCAAAGGTTGTTCTTCATTTGTTTGAGGAACATTGTTTTTAAACATTTCAATCATTTGAAATCCTCAGCCCATCTTTGCTCCTAATTGTCTAGACCTTTGTTGGATGCTGCTTTTGTACCAAATCATAATTACAATCACTTGTTGACATCACTCCTTTCAAATCACATTATGATTACCTGATTACAAGCCCTAAACTGCTCCTGTACCTTTTTTTTTTCGTAATATTTTAGGTCTGAATGACAGGAAAGAATGTATAGACCATTTCAATGTGGTCATGTTATTTCCTGCTTGTTGTCAAACTGTTTCATAACTGTAACAAGAGGCGATTCAATCATAACGTGACATTAAAACAGCTATTATAATATTATTTATCAATATGTGGACGTTTTGCGATTCTCGGAAGCTATAGAAATTAAAAATGTAAAACAGGAAATATGTTGGACCATTGTTTTTGTTTGCATCCCTCAAAATAGTCTATATTTACAATAGAAGTTGGCCAGACAAAACATGAAATATTTTGTGTGCATATTGTCTGCAATCAAATACGATAAATTATTTGTGTTTTCCATACTGTCACATTGTCTTCTGATGTGGGGTTGCACTAAAAACTGAACGTTTTTTACTGTGATTTTAGAACTTATTGAAGAGAATGAGGAGAGTGAAGATGATGAACTCCTAAAAGCTAAAACACCTCATTTACAGACTGAAGATACTTTAATGCAGAGCGACAGGAATCGTTTGATCTGCTGTCAGTGTGGAAAGAGTCTGGCAAACAAAAAGAGTTTTAATCAACACATGATGATCCACACTGGAGAGAAACCTTACAAGTGTTCACAGTGCGGGAAGAGTTTCAGACACACATCATCCTTTAATGAACACATGAAGATCCACAATGGAAAACAAACGTTCACGTGCAGTCACTGTAAGAAGAGTTTCACACATTTACACTACCTTAATCAACACATGATGATCCACACCGGAGAGAAAAGCCACAGATGTGATCAATGTGGCAAAACGTTTCTGAGGGCGTCAGAGCTGAAACTCCATATCAGAGTTCATACAAAGGAGAAGCCTTATTCATGTTGTGATTGTGGAAAGAGTTTTACACAGCAGACACATTTAAGACAACATCAGAAGATGCACACTGGTGTAAAAGAGTATATGTGCTTTGAGTGTGAGAAGACTTTTAGTACAGCTACAGAACTGAAACTGCACCAGAGGATCCACACTGGAGAAACCATTCAAATGTTCACAGTGTGATAAGAGATGCATTTAGTTAACACATCTGAAAAAACATGAGAGGATTCACACTTGAGAAAAGCAGCACGCAAGACATCAGTGTAGAAAAACATTCTCTCATGTAAGGCTAATTTGTCAATTAAATTTAATAATTAAAATTGGTGTGTAAGACTGTGTAATATGGACAAAATATTCATATTGCATTTAGTTTTTTTGTTTTTATATATAAATTGCAAATAAAATCGCAATATTCTTTAAATTTATGTTTGTATATATATATATATATATATATATATATATATACATATACATATATATATATACACACACACATATGCATGCATACATTTCTTTTTAATGAATATTGCGATTGCGATCTTTATTTGTGATTTTTGGCAACTGTTTTTTTTTTTCTTTTTCAAACGCGCTACAGATTAACTAAAAATAACTATTAACTAAAATAACGATTGACTAAAAATAAAGATAACTAACCTCAATTCCAGTCAGAACAATAAATAAAAACTAACGTAAATCAAAACCACCTATTCGCTTCTCCCGCTCAACATCGTCGTGTGCGGAGTGAGCTCTGATTGGTTAACAACTTTCTCCCGCTCAGCTTAGCTGTAATTGGCCGGTGTGCTGTGTCAGCTCTGATTGGTTAACATATTTAAATCATGCGCACAAGAACGTTTGAGTACATGTGAATACATTTGAGTATTAGTAAACTGTCTGCTTAATATCTGTTGATACTGACATTTAACAGACATTTAACTAACTATAAGATACTTTGCAAGTACGTCAACTTACACTAACCCCAACCTAACAGTCTACTGATAGTCTAATGAGAATTAGTTGCAATGTAACTTAAATTCAACAACCAAACCATAAAAATAAAGTGTGACCAAATAAATTAACAGATAAAATTGCAGCCTTACGCGATTCAGAAATTCCATGTGCTTAAAACACAATTTTTCGTGATTAATTTCACAGCCGTATTGGCATGCCAAGTTATAAAGTAGTGTGGACAATATATTTATATAGGTACTCACAGCTGAATTTGATGACAAAAAGCTCCCGCTCGCCAGAGGAACTTCTCCAGAAACGTAGCCATTTTGGAATGTTTGGTCGTATCTTTGTAGGTGTTCATATGTGAACGGTGTTGTCAGTAAAGAAATCAACCAACACACGTTTATTTCCATTTCCCAGCCGAAATAATGATAAACAAACGGATAAACGCTCCCTGACTGACCGTTGAGCAGCTGTGTTTGCGGATCGTTGTCAGGACAACGCGCGCGCTGCCGCGAATATAAGAACAGGTTGCGCGCCCATTCCACGCACTCGGATCAAATTGCAATTTAATCTAAAATATAAAAAATACATTTGAAATGTTTTCTACTAGATAGCAGCAATAAGCTACTAATAAAGTTCACAAGAAAATAAATAGTATAAGGTAGCAGTAACATCAACACTTTTGGTCTGATTTAGTCTTGAAACACTTTGAATTATAAGCCGTATTTACGAAACAGTTAGCAATTGAATGCTATCTTCAAGCGACACCTCTGTTATTTAATGTTACTCAAACAAATATCAAAATAAGAGATTCATTTGCTGCTCATCAGGTACAGTAACTTTCATCACTATTTAAATCATATATAAAATATTTTTAACGCGTCTTAATTTTACTTTGTATGAGTGTTAATGGCTAAATGGGGCGGCTATACATGAACAATCACCAACAATCCATCTCAACAATACTTTTTATAGAAAAATGGCATTTTTAACTAATGTTTTAATTACTTTCCTTACAGTAACATTTGTTTAAAAGTTCTGCTGAGGATACTGACCCGACGTATATTTAGTATTCATAAATTATTATTAAATATTACATTTATTTTTATAGGGCAAATGAAAATCTTTTCCAATCCTTAGCATTTAGCCCTGTTTAAGTCTGAAATTTCGTTCATAATGGTCTTAATAAGTCTTAAATTGTACTTTGTGAAACCTGCAGAAACCCTGCTGTAATTTCTGCTCTGAATAAACAGATTTAAGAGTTTTGGGATTTGTTATGAATGGGTTTTCTTTCTTTTTTTGTGCAGCACATTAGAGTCTGTGCTTTTGTACTATGCTGATAAATTATATTCTATAAAAAGATGAGTGAGAGAATCTGATAAAACAGTTAAAAACGAGCAATGTAAGTGTTTTTCACAATTAACAGACAATGAACAATATTTGTTGCCGTTTGGTTTTAAAGATTATCGGCCTGCGATATCTGGTTCAGTTATTGATAAAAAATCAACTACACCAGGATGAAATCAATGTTAGCTGTCTTTGCGCTTGTCTTGCAGAATGTTACACGAAATCATTTGCTAATAATCTGCGTACGTCACATCACTACTAAATCTGCCATGCGTTTATACGACATATGTGGTGTTTTTTACACATCCTAAATTATTAATTGGTAGGACAATATATTAAATAGACACTCACCGCTGAAATTGAGGACAAGATCAAAATGCTCGAGGAACTTCTCCAGAAACGTAGCCATTTTGGGATGTTTGGTCGTATCTCTGTAGGTGTTCATATGTGAACGGTGTTGTCAGTAAAGAAATCAACCAACACACGTTTATTTCCATTTCCCAGCCGAAATAATGATAAACAAACGGATAAACGCTCCCTGACTGACCGTTGAGCAGCTGTGTTTGCGGATCGTTGTCAGGACAACGCGCGCGCTGCCGCGAATATAAGAACAGGTCGCGCGCCCATTCCACGCACTCGGATCAAATGTTGCACGTGTGAAAGAAAAGAGCAGCTCATTTACAAAAACAGATTTCAGACATCGTGTTTCTGCCATTGAACTCCTGCACACAATATTACATCTCCACTTATAATCATTACACAAAATGTAAATTATCGGCTTCGTTCAAACTCTACAAAGACTATTTATAAGATGACTTGATTAAAGAATTAAAAACAGCTACAAAATGTTTATAAGATGACGAAGAACATATCCCTCAGAACAGAAGAGCAGTTTACTTCTTTTACTCCTGTTGTACTTCAGTGTCCTGCAGATTACACTGTAGATGAACTGTTTATACTATATTATTTGCAATTTTCCAGTCGCACTTAATTTTACCGCAGTTAAACTTTCTATATATTCCTTGTAGTTTTTGTTTTTAAAATATTAAAATAGCTCAGATAAAATGTAGAAGAATTGTATGTAGATGTACACGAGTTATGTATGAATGTAATGTAGAATTTAAATGGACATCTGTATGGTAAAACATGTCCTGAAACTGAATTGACTTTCGTTTTCTTTTTATAAACTGCTGTTGATCCTGAATGGCTTAAAGGGTGTTTATAGGCTGAGAGCCATCAATATAACCAGAGCTGCTGAAATACTCTTTACTTCATGTTATTAGCTCATGTTTTCACCTCGTTTATGCTGATAAATAAATCAGGTGTAAATTCCCCCATTAAGCTCTTTTAGTTGGCGTCAACAGACTCAGGTAAACAACATAATCACCTATTGATTGACCAAGAATCGTTTGACCTGCAGTCAGTGTGGAAAGAGTCTGGCAAACAAATACAGTCTTAATCAACATATGAAGATCCACACTGGAGAGAAACCATTCACATGCACTCAGTGCGGGAAGAGTTTCAGACACTTATCATCCTTTAATAAACACATGAAGATCCACACTGGAGAGAAAACTCAGATGTGATCAATGTGGCAGAACATTTTTCAGGGCTTCAGAGCTGAAACTCCATATCAGAGTTCATACAAAGGAGAAGCCTTATTCATGCTCTGAGTGTGGAAAGAGTTTTACACAGATGACAAGTTTAAGACGACATCAGAAGATCCACACTGGTGTAAAAGAGTATATGTGCTTTGAGTGTGAGAAGACTTTTATTACAGCTTCAGTGTTTTTCAGTGTTTACACTGTGATAAGAGATTCAGTCAGTTAGGAACTCTGAAATCACATGAGAGGATCCACACTGGAGAGAAACCGTACAAGTGTTCCCACTGTGATAAGAGATTCAGGAGTTTACTACATGTGAAAAGGCACCAGAGGATCCACACTGGAGAGAAACCGTACTCCTGTGATCAGTGTCTGGAGAGTTTCACATACTCTGCGCAGCTTAAGAGACACATGAAAATCCACACTGGAGAAAAGCAGCACACATGATATCAGTGCAGAAGAACTCTCTCGTGTGTAAGGCTGGTTTGAATCAGGAGTGAAGGTGAAAAGACCATAATCACACACAATATTATAATATGAGCAGAAAAACTGATTGTGTTTGCAATTAGGGAAACTCTGAGTTCAGTTTTCTACAATATAATTCTAAACTCATTTCCATTTTTGATTCATGTTCATCATCTTTCAGTTCGTGACCTCGTTGTTTCTTATTCTGCATTTATTTCTGCTTTTGCGCATTATAACTTTACACTCGATGCTAGTTTTTTTTATTTACATCAGAGGAAAACTGGTGTGTGAGTGGAAAGTCTCCATTTGTCTTGAGTATTTGTTTCGTATATCAATAAAGTTTATCAACACGAGTTTCAAGATTCTCACCATGTTTACTGTCTATAGAGCAGAATATAGATATAAGTATTTCAACTCATCAACAGATTAAAATTCTCAATATTAAACGTTTTTCAATGTCTACATTTATAGCTCGTTAATTGATGAGTTTATATTTCGACATCAGCTGTCACAGATGTTTAGTAAATCATCCTGAATTAATTATTTTTTTTTTGCGTTCCCTCGCAAATGTTTTGCGTATATATATATATATATATATAT
>CAIGQQ010034325.1:273271-283811 GCA_903798035.1 Danio albolineatus
TGAATAATAATACGATAAACTGAATAATATGATATTGAATAATAATACGATAAACTGAATAATATGATATTGAATAATAATATGATATATTGGATAATGATATATTATTTATTATTTAGTTTAATTATATGTATATATCTGTAATTTTCAATTTATTCATTAATTTTTTTACTACTACTATTTACTGTTTTTTTTAATTATTATTATTATTATTATTATACATGTATATTTTTTCCAAATGCTTTGGCGATACATTTGTAATATTTGTCATGCCAATAAAGCAACTATTGAATTGAATTGAACTGAATTGAGAGAGAGAGAAATTCACAGATCAGACAGGCATCACTGCAGGAGCACAGGCTGTGTGCGTGTGTGTGTGTGTGTGTGTGTGTGTGTGTGCTGGAGTGTCTGTATTTGTGAGCAAATTCATGCATTTGTAAGTGTGTGTATGTGTGTGTGTGTAAAGCTGGATTTATACTTTCGCCTGGCACCGCATCGCGCACCTCTGCTGACATCGGATGAGGCTTTCCACGTTCGCCATTGTTATACTCTTTAAAACGACAGGGGGCGCTAAAAAAACTGACCGTAAGATCAGATCGATAAACAGAGAAGTAGTAGTTTTCAGAACTACGTCGTATCATTAATATCGTTCAGTATTTTAAAACTAGTTCATTCATTCATTTTCTTTTCGGCTTAGTCCCTTAACCAATCCGGGATCGCCACAGCGGAATGAACCGCCAACTTATCCAGCATTTGTTTTACGCAGCGGATGCCCTTCCAGCCACAACCCATCTCTGGGAAACACATCCATACATTCTCATTCACACACATACACTATGGACAATTTAGCTTACCCAATTCACCTGTACCGCATGTCTTTGGACTGTGGGGGAAACCGGAGCACCCGGAGGAAACCCACGCAACCACGGGGAGAACATGCAAACTCCACACAGAAATGCCAACTGGCCCAGCCGGGGATCGAACCAGCGACCTTCTTGCTGTGAGGCGAACGTGCTAACCACTCGGCCACCGTGGCGCCTTTAAAACTATAACCGTTCAAGATTTTTTGAATCAAACTTTGATGCATCACTTGCTTTTGTTCATGTCTCGGACAGTTTTACCTATTAAAGTGTATTAAATATAATTGTAGAGCAGCTCATGTTCTCTTCACATTAATATATTGTTTTATCATGGCAAGAATAAAAGCAAAAAAAGTCTGTGTGTGTGTATGAGTGTCTGTATTTGTGAGTGAATTCATGCATTTGTAAGTGTGTGTGTGTGTATGCGTAAAGCTGGATTTATACTTTCGCCTGGCGCCACATCACACGCCTCGTGAAACGGACGAGGCTTTTATACTTGCTGTGTTCGCCGTTGTGATATTCTTTAAAAGACAGCGGGGCGGTCAAAAGAAACTGACCGTAAAGTCAGACAGATAAACAGGAGGAAGTTTTCAGAACTACGTCGTATCATTACTATGCATTCTGACAGTATGATATCACGGTTTCACGGTATGACGGTATTGGGTTTACTGCTCTAAAATATATTTCCTTTAAATGCTCCTCAAAATAAAATATATTGTGTTCAAAGTATTTTGGGGCAGTAAATATGTCAGGCTGAATAATTCAAGTGAATCCTTGACTTCTGCTGTCTTTAATGGTTTCAAAAACACAAATGTCTTTACAATTTACACCTAAAAAACAACAAAAAAATGTAAATAATAAATCTTACTCATACCTTAGGAACGGTATGGCAGAAAATATTGGCGGTATGAAAACCTTGACTTTTACATACCCCGGTATAAAGGGTTATCATCCCATGCCTAATCATTAATATCGTTCAATATTTTTAAACTAGTTATTTTTATTATTTTTATAAATTATTTTAATGATTATAAGGATTTTTATAACCGTTCAAGATTTTTTAAAATCAAACTTTGATGCTTTACCTGCTGTTGTTGGAACAAACGAATGAATGAAGGAACGAAGGAGAGAACAAACAAATAATTGAAGGAAGGTTGGAAGGAACGAATGAAAATAGGAAGATCCCTAAATACACCACATGTTGTTTGTGCAGGGATGTGTAAACGTAACATTCTGTAAACCCATCAGCTTCTCTACAGTGTAATACTCACTGCTCACTACTCTTGAGTACTTCTAAAAGCTCTACTGTTAACTCATACTCTGAGTAATATTTACTACAGATACTTTTACTCTACTGCACTACATTTTTGGGCAAGTAATGGTACTTTTACTGGAGTATGATTCTTCAGTTCTCTTTCCACCACTGGTGTACATATATATATATATATATATATATATAGATATATAGATAGATAGATAGATATGCGTGTGTGTGTGTGTGTGTGTGAGAGAGAGAGAATGTGTGTGAAATATTTAGTAGTAGATATCTAATATATATATATATATATATATATATATATATATATATATATGTCCTCAAACACCTGCATGTGTGGATGCAGTAAATCATTTGACTGCACAATCATAAACTCATGCAAAGCTCAAGGTGAGTCCTCGTGGACAAAACAAGCCCACAGCTCATTCAGATTAGACACAAACAGAAATACAGACTTATGTCCTTTCTATTTATAAACACTCAACAGGGCGGCGCAGTGGTTAGCACTGTCCCCTCACAGCAAAATGGTGTTTGGACTGTGGGGGAAACCGGAGCACCTGGAGGAAACCAACACAGGGAGAACATGCAAACTACACACTGAAACACCAACTGACCCGGCCGGGACTCGAACCAGCGACCTTCTTGCTGTGAGCACACATGGCTAACCACTGAGCCACCGCGGTGCCTTTTTGTTATTATTTCATTATTATTATTACGATGTCTTTTGCTTGTGTAGCTTCAGTTTCACCTTCATGATGGTGTTGTACGCGGAGATGTAGGCTGTGAAGAGGTCCAGATATCTGGTGGTGAAGACCAGCGCGAACAGCACCTGAGACTTCCCGGAAATCCCTGACAAACACAACAGCAATCCTCAGATGAGAACAGACGGACAGTAACAAAACACACAAATGTCTGAGGAATGGCACAAAAACACACAAGATTGCGATAGAGTTGGTCTGCGAGTCTCCCTATCACATTTGATTTTGGATTGTGATTTTCGTGCAGATTGATGTTGTTGATGATGTTGTTGATGTTGCAATTGGATCCACTGATATGTGTATTTTGTGGTAAATATACTTTCTCTGATGAACTTGTGATGCTTCCTTATGTTTGTGTTTTGTTGCTGTTTATGTAATGCAATGTAATTTTGTTGTTATGTGATTGCCATACATTGTGGGACCACCTTGAAAAGGAGACGGTACATGTCAAGGGGTTTATCCTAATAAACACATTCAATATATTGTCAGAAAAGTATTGATTGCCAATTCTAAATAGGTAAATCACGATTGTCAAAGTACAACATTGTTCACGGTCAATTAAATAATAATAATAATAATAATTATAATTCCTTACATTGATATAGCGCTTTTCTAGACACTCAAAGCGTGTTTTAACATTGGTCTGACGCCCGAATGAGCACTCTGTGAATAAATATGTCTTGTTTTGGTCATAAAACAAACCATTATTAAAATATATCAAGTCATTATTTCTGAATATCTGTAGGAAAGTTGGTATTCAAACCTGGACCGTTTGCAGCACAGCAATATTGAGCACACACGGTCCACTAGGCTACACGAGATAGAGTTTTTCCCGACCCTGTCAATCAAATGCAGATCCGCCAGGTCTCGAAACACTTCTGATATGACCGATGTTTTGAATCACTTTAGCCACATGACCTGGTGTTTCGAAACACTTTAGTCACGTGACCTGGGTGTTTTGGATCATGCTTCCGTATAGTTTTTTAAAACACGTCTGCTTCGGGATCTCGACACTGTGTTGAAATGTAAGTTTCACGTCAGCCATCCCTAGTATTTCGATAGCTTGATATCCCCGTTTGTATTATTGTTAGTAGTAGTGGCCAAAGTGAGGCTTTGAAACGTTTTGAAACCAGTATCCACAGACACACCTAGTGGTCATTATTTATGCGTTGCTCTGGAACAGCTTCAGTAAAGAATCAGTTAAGCAATTTAAAGTATTAAACCCCACGTTGTGGAGTTTAGGCTTCAAGACTCCCCTAGAGTGCCAGGGGTTGTAACATCTTGGGGGCTCGTCCGGGATACTAACGTTCCCTATATTGGTTTCTAAGGATTTTGGTTTTCGCTGAAATTTAAACTCATTGCAAAGCAAAGTACGTTTGTTAGTTAACTGAAGGAAAAGTTTAAAAAGATTGAGTTTGATTTAAGAGTTGTTAAACGAATTGTTTAGCGACAATTTTATAAAATCACAAGTTGTCACTGTTCAAAAATGAGCAAATTCTTGAATATAAAATTAACTTTACAACAATAAATGGAACATACAGCAAACCAAGATTGTCACAGTATCTGATTTGTGAACATAATTGTGGGAACATTTCAAACTCTTTCCTTAAACTGGATTGATATTAGGCCTGCATATTATTGGAAAAAGCTGACATTGCTATAAATATTTTACTGCAATATATATATTGCAACAATATAATACAACAGATGACGTGAATATCTCTTTGTAAAGATGTAATCATTTTATTGATTGGTTTGGGTTGATTTTACACAAGACCATTCATTCATTTTCCTTCGACTTAGTATCTATTTCAGAGGTTGCCACAGCGGAATGAGCCGCCAACTATTCCAGCATATGTTTTACACAGCGAAGGCCATTCCAACTGCAACCCAATACTGGGAAACACCCAAACACACTCATTAGCGCGCACACACACACACTCATACACTAAGGCCAATTTAGTCTATTCGATTCACTTACAGCGCATGTGTTTGGACTGTGGGGGATATAGGCGACCATACATGCAAAAAACGTTCAAAAATTACAAACATAAATATATCCAAGCAAATATACGGATTAAAGTAACCAATGATTTATGACTTTCAGGGGAGTCGAACAGTAATCAGCAACAATTAAATTATAACTGCAAATACAAATACACAATAATAATACTATTATTTTCGTTGAGTAAGTAGTTATATATAAGTGTACAGTTCATTTAAGTACAAACATTTCATTTACTGTGCCCAAATGCATTAAATTAGCTTGACGTGCTTAAAGTCACAGGCATTAAAACAAATGCAAATACTGAACTTTCACTCCGAGGTTAAAATTTGATTTGAAGCGATGCAACAACTATAAATTATATAATTTATTTCATTTATTCTAGAAACTATAACAGCTTGTCATTGCAGATCCTGCGATGTGACTACTGCACACTCGCACATTGTGATATCGATGCTGAAACAATATATTGTGCAGGCCTAAATGATACAACAAATGTTTAATTTACAGTAAACAGAATCAATTATTAAAGTAAAATAAAGCAAAATGCTGTGATACATTGCGTTTTTTAATTACTAAGATCAGATATATCATGCAATTGCTTATTTGACTTAGTAAACAAAGCAAAATGATTAAAAGACTTAATTATTTGATGATATCTGTAGCTGAATTCAGCAGGCCGAGACGGACATAATTAACGATAGTGGCACACTTTAAATCAATATTTAGACAAAATGTCCTTAAATACACATATAAACTTGATTTATTTAGAGAAAACATGATATATGTTTTGTGTTGTTACTCAAAACGGGTTCATTATAAGTGTCTGACTTAAAAATTACACATGATTTAGCTCAGAGAAGTTAAATATACCCCCATTACAAGCATTACTCGTCCGCATATTGTTGCTAC
This sequence comes from Danio albolineatus, assembly GCA_903798035.1. NCBI lineage: Eukaryota > Metazoa > Chordata > Actinopteri > Cypriniformes > Danionidae > Danio > Danio albolineatus. Next base: position 279,083 of record CAIGQQ010034325.1, read on the forward strand.
GTCACTTTTCTATCCGCCACATAGGATAAACCGCTTTGCTAAAGGAATAAAGGTAAATATAAATGTGAATAAGGACATATTGAGTCCCTCCAGAATCCTGAATGACTCTAATGCAAGATATCAGCTGCCACGTAAACACTATAAACACTACACGTCCACGTAAAGTCAGCCAGACGCGCGTTCACAGGTGTAAACAAAACCCAGATTCGCAATGGGTTCACATTCATATCATAAATCCGGTTTATTCGCTGAAGCGCGTTCATAAACTGCTATAAAAGTGATTCTGTGGTGTAAATACTGTTGATTTATGCGTTTACCTGCGCATGATTTGGATCTCCATATCTTCAGGAACAGGATAATGATGGCGATCAGATGACAGATATCTCCAGACAGTCGAAAGATGTTCATCTTAAGGATCTCTGAGGAGTGATTGAGTTTTCTGCAGCTGGTCAGATCAGATGTTCGTCCTGCACAAATCAAAACTCTTTCTACCTGCAGCTCAGCGCGTGCGCGTCATGTCCACACAGACTCCTGCTGTCAGCAATTATTACGATTATTATTATTTGAATGAATGTTCACCCTCTTTCTGTCTCTCTCTCTCTAACTGTATAAATATGTATCGGAATGAGCGACACTGTACAGTGCGGAGTCTCGGTGACGTGGCTGACGATGCGCGCGGTCAGGATCCGGGTTTCCTCACCACGCGCGTGCACGACACGCGTCACACCCCCTGCAGCGCGCGCATTTAAAGGGATAGTTCGCTCAAAAAATGAAAGTTTACTCACTTTATACTCAACTTCAAGAGCTACTTTATTTGTCCCAAATGCAAATTTGTGTTGCAGTCAAGAGTCCTCATTCATCTTAACACAAGACTCACGTATAATAACAACAACAGCAACTGACACCATTAAAGAAAACAGAAATACACTAAACAAGGTGTCCAGTCCACTCACATTGAACATTATAAAACAAATAATCCACCTAATCTATAAATAAACAACAAAATTAGTAAGAACAACTCGTTAAATAGTCCAAAAAGATAAACATAATGGAGAAACACCTTGCTTTAGTCCAGTGTTTCTCAACCATGTTCCTAAGGACCACCAGCTCTGCACATTTTCCGTGTCTCTTTAACTAAACACACCTGATTCAGATCATCAGCTCATTAGGAGACACTAAAAGACCTGTAATGGGTGTGACAGACAAAGGAGACATCAAAAATGTGCAGTGTTGGTTGTCCTACAGTAACGTGGTTGAGAAACACTGCTTTAATCTGTCTGGAATAAAACGTTTTGATAAGGTTTAGATGTACAGCTCGACACTAAAATCTTTATACACTTTATGAGTTTCTTTCTTCTGCTGAACACAAAAGAAGATATTTTAAAGCAGTGGTTCTCAAACTGTGGTACTCGTACCACTAGTGGTACACAAGCTTCCTTCTAGTGGTTATGTGGAGGAATCGCTGAATAATGAAAGTAAAAAAATGAACAGACTTTTAACCCTTTGACGTGTACGATAACACCGATGTGAGCAGTAAAATGATTTTAATAGGTTAAAACATTTGATTGAAATGACTGACAATAATGAATATTCTTAATAATAAGAATTAATAAGCCTTGTTTTTGAACTGTGCAGTGCTGTAGCTGCTTAACTAGGCCTACTACGCTACTGTACTTCAACACTGGTTAATATGGTGGTACTTGGAGAGACACTTTTTTTCTGAGGTGGTACTTAGAGAAGAAAGCTTGAGAACCACTGTTTTAAAGGATGCTGGAAAGCTGTAACCATTCACTCCCATAGTAGGGAAAACAATAGAGGTCAGTGGTTACAGGTTTACAGACTTCTTTAAAATATCTCCTTTGTGTTCATCAGAAGAAACTCTTAAAGGTTTAAACATCGTAGGATGAGTAAATCATGACTTTTATTTTTTTATTATTCTTTAAATCAAAAATCTTTTAATTGAAATATGTTATGTTTGTGTGAACTGACCCTTTAAAGGAGGTGTGCGTATGGTGAAAGAGCGATGAGCATTTGTGCTCTCAAAATCTATTCATTAATTAGAGCTGGGTAAGTTACTTCAGATACTAATCACCAAAAACATCATTAAAAACAATTAAATGACTTATTAATTAGGCTACTTTGCCTAAAAAAGTACTTAGTAGTTAAATTATTTGACATAAACACTTAAATTCCCTTACAGTATTGCACGATTTCTTGCATTTGAATAACAAATGGCCTTTAGCTTTATTTGTTTTAATTATACTTAAGAAAATGTACATAAAGTATCAAGGCAATGACACCATACTTCATACATACCATATTTTATTCAATTCCTATGATTAATTTTAATAAATTTGACCTTCTTTAGTAGAAAAACAAGATGTGTGTGTGTGTATATATATATATATATATATAGGCTATATATATATCAACAAACATTAAAAATAAAAACCCAATTAATACAATTATTCTGCTTCTCTGAATTGATGTGTATAGAACTATTTGATTTATTTACAGAATTTAAGGCGAGCATATGATAAATAACTATAATTAAACTGCGTAAAATGAAAAGTTAACTATTAATATTAATATATTGAGTGTTTTAAGAGTGAATTAAGTTTAATAATATTGACGACACACAAAACTGAGAGTTCCCAGAATCACCAACACGTGGATTTCAAAGCAAACTTCACTGTATTTTACATTGAATTGAGTTGTCGTGTGATTTTTCGCCTATATGAACCTGCACTGATGTTACATATACACCTTTTACCGTGTTTTTCCTTGCTGTCCTATTCAATGGTGCAAATTATCATAGTTTATTTTGTGATTCTGTCATTTCAGACCACACAGATTTTCTGCTTTGGCTACATTCAAATTATGCCTCATAAATCTCTCTGCACATCTGCAAATAATGATAAATTATGCAAAATATGTCTTTTGAAGTTCAAATGGAAATGATAAACATTAATACTGAAAATGTATCTGCACAATTAAAACGCAAAACAGCAGTGAACAGATATATAACATGATGAAAATACGATATTGTGAAAATGAAGTGTCCGATAAAAGAACATAAAACTGACCCCAGTACCGGTGTTCTCCACTAGAGGTCAGTCAAACTGCACTTAATTTCTTGCGGGAAACACCTCCTGAACTCCTATCTGAACTGCCTTTACTCGAGTGGAAGCACAGTTTAGTTTTCCAGAAGGATGTCGCATCAAAACTAAATACAACAGCATATTGGAATCAATTCATAAGTGATGTTGATTGGAAACAAGTTCAATTGAAACTCCTTCACAGAATATATCCTACACAACGCTATTTATCTAACTTTAAAAAAGATATAGAAGATGTAGCTTTAGTAAGCAGAAGCCAGAGAGAGCTGTTCATTTGTTTTGGTATTGCCCCCATCATGTGTCCTTTTTTTGGCAAAATGTAATTGACTTTATTGCTCTCAGTATTGATGAATGTATTAGGTTATACTAGAAAGATGTTCTTTAAGGAACTTTTGAAAACTCTAGAGACGAAAATTCCCATACATTTTATACTAATTTCTTTATTTTAATGGCCAAATTGCATATTCATAAATGTAAATTTTCAGGTAAAAATCCAAATTTTATTGCATTTAAAATGAAGTCAAGCATTACTTTGAGTCTGTATTCCCCTCTAAAAATCAAAAAGCTTGTATATCGTTTAATGTTTTCCTGTGATATTTTTCATACCCCCCCACAGCCTTTGAAATTGTCTTTGCATTTGTTGTACTTGTATTTCTTCAAGAATAAAAAAAGCAGTTTAGCATCAACAGTTCTACATATTTACAGTCCTTTGAGATACTATTTGCATGTTACCAGCTCAGACAAAAAAACATCTATGAAATATAACAAGGAACAGGACAAACTTATCACTATATCAAACTATATAAACTTCGAGGAAAACAGAAATGATATAAGGACATCTGAAACATACATAATTATAATTTTTTTAAACGTATATTTGTAATTATCAGAAATATGTTGCATATGAACATATACTGACATATTTTTCTATCCAAAAATCTATTCATCTTATCTATAAAAACGTGTAAAAACATCCAAACATATCTTTTAAAAGAAATGTGTGTGTGTGTGTGTGTGTGTGTGTGTGAGAGAGAGATTTATGTTGCCATATATCATATTTCTATATGTGTTCAGTTACTTTAATTAATATTAAAAGCTTAACAATACACTTAATGCCTTTTTAGACATATACGAATTGCATTACTTTTTTATCGATTAATGTAATGTAGATGTCTGAATGAGCGCTAGTAAAAAACAGGTTCTCTCTGATCTGTTCCTCATGAAAAATTTGCTGTAATTTATAAAAATACTATAGTATTTATGAAACATACTGTAGTAAACTACTTGAATTAATCTGTTGTGGTGATTCTACAGTTGCTATGGTAACAACAACAGTAATCAATCTGTTGTGGCGATTCTACAGTTGCTATGGTAACACAGCAACTACAGTAATTGATATGTTGTGGTGATTTTACAGTTGCTATGGTAACACAGCAACTACAGTAATTGATATGTTGTGGTGATTTTACAGTTGCTATGGTAACACAACAAATATAGTGATTGATCTGTTGTGGTGATTCTACAGTTGCTATGGTAACACAACAACTACAGTAACTGATCTATTGTGGTGATTCTACAGTTGCTATGGTCACACAGCAACTGCAGTAACT
>CAIGQQ010034325.1:341965-356481 GCA_903798035.1 Danio albolineatus
AGAGAGAATGAAGATGATGATGGAGGAGGAACGACAGAATCAGGAGACAGAGAGAAAGAGGAGAGAAGAAGAGTTCAGAGAGAGAGAAGAGCGATATAAAAGACTGATTAAAGAACGAGAGCAGAAGGAGAATGAACTGATTGAACAGATGAAGCTGGAGCGAATACAGAACATAGAGGAAAGACTGAGGAGAGAAGAAGAGAAGAAAGGAGAGAAACAGAAATCTAAACTCCTCAAGAATCTCCAAAGGCCAGTTAGAGATCTCACAACAGGTAAGAAATGATTTTGTGAATGCACAGAAAGATAAAAGTAAGACAAAAGTCCAAACAATGAAGCGTATGGCCTACTGTGAACAATAGCGTTTTCCTGACTGCAACAGAGAGAACAGTCCTTTATTAGGGTGGCTGGGGTCCTTCACAATCTTCCTGGCTTTGGTCCAGCAGTGCCTGCTTACTGTAGGGCTTATATGTTCTTCATGCTGCTGTTTAATAAGTTAAACTGTTCTCTGATGTCTACATAGTAGGTTTATGGCTTAGGTAAGTTCAAAAACTGTCCATAAATGGTTTTATGTGCTTATTTATTTCCCATAAAATACCCCTAGAATCAAAAGGTCCATATTGACCATATTTGGATAGGTCATGAATATTAATGAGCTTTGATGCGCAGCTCGAAGCTCTCTCTCTCTCACACACAGAGGTTTATTTTACTTAGATTGGTGATTTATAATTAGATAGCTCATTTACTCAGAGTATCTTTTTATTATTATCCTAAAATTATTATCATCCTCAGCATAAACAGATTGTTTATTGCTATTCTTTGCTTAAGTACACTGACATTAAGAGCTAAGTGATTGACGCAGTGTATTTTAAACTACGTACACACTCAGCAGTCTACATGTGTTTGTTGAAGCATACACAGCAAATTGTACAATAAACATAATGAATTAATTTAAGATTCAACCCACCATCCTAAAAATGGAATCCAGTGGCGTGGTCGAAGGATTTCTGTGTGTATGCCTTTCGGCTGCTTCTAGGAAGAATTATTGTAATTCATTAAAATTTGTTGACCAATTCACTTCTGATTTACAGATAATTTAATCTGACGCTAATTTTGATAATTTTAATTTATAACGTTTTTACTGTTTTTTTTTAGCTGCTTATATTATAAGCTGTGATATAATTTAGATTTTGATATTTTCCTGTTAGAGACCAAACACCGATTAGAGTTCCACAACCGGGACATGATGGACATGATCTCAACATTCTGAAGTTAGGCAAAGGATGCAGGGGTAACCAATACTTTCTTAGTCCGGTTGTCTCCTGTTCACTCGTATTAAAAGCGAAGTGAATTTAGTCATATTCATTCAACTTGCTAATATCAGCGATTAAACTGAAATGAAAAGATCTTCATGCTGTTGTGCCATACTGCTACGTGCAGTCAAACGAGCCTTTAATTTGTTTATTGTGTGCAAAACATGTATCGTACACGTACCACAGTTTGGTAACGATGACTCCAGTTAATCTACTGGATATAAAAGATTCCAGAAATAATCAAATCATTAACAACTCTTTGGCCAGGCAAATAAAATGTAAAATGAATCAAAATGAATACAAACTACACAACTGATCAACATAGCACAGGGATCACCAATCTCTGTCCTGGAGGTCCGGTGTCCTGCAGGGTTTAGCTCCAACTTGTCTCAAAACACCTGCCTGGATGTTTATACCTAGTGAGAGCTTGATTAGCTTGTTCAGGTGTGTTTGATTAGGGTTGGAGGTAAAATCTGCAGGACACCGGACCTCCAGGAACAAGTTTGGTGATCCTTGGCATAGCATATAAACCTCAGCACAATTACAGGGTTAAATTTTTTTTTTATAAAGTCAGCATTGGTCGCTCAGTGGTTAGCACTGTGGCCTCACAGCAGAAGGTGGAGGCTCGGCTGGGTCAGTTGGCGTTTCTGTGTGGAGTCTGCATGTTCTCCCCGTGTTGGTGTGGGTTTCCTCCGGGTGCTCCGGTTTCCCCCACAGTCCAAACACATGGGCTATAAAGGTACTGGGCTGCAGCTGGAAGGCTATCTGCTGTGTAAAACATTTGCTGGACAAGTTGGTGGTTCATTTCGCTGTGGCGACTCCTGATGAATTAAGGAACGAAGTCGAAGGAAAATGAATGAAAGTCAACATACCTGGAATTGGAAGAGACACAAAGAGGCTGGGCGGGAAGTCTAGATACAGAATCCTTCCTAAGGGATTTGCCAGATCCGTTTAAATAGCCTTAAACATATAGAAAGCAGTCATGGTTAACACCTACATATTTGTCTTTGTTTTCCAAGTTTTAAAATAAAATAAATAAAATAAAGTTTATCAAAAGATCTTTATTGGGGGTTTCCTTCATCAGGAGAGGAGACATTGTTTTCTTATGCCAGACCTCTCTATCAGAGAGAACCAACCTCTTTACCAGTCGTACCTGAATAATTATAATTACTTTGCAATACCAGAAGGGAAGTTCAGCAGAGAAGAGGTATTTTCCACAAATAATGAAACAGTCTGCATTGTGCTCTGATTGGCTCTGTGTTTTTTTTTCTTGTGGAATTTGCATGACAACAAAAATACAATGGTGTCTAAACCGCACGATATGGCCATTTCCATGTACTGAACCCTTCTTATTCAACTATGCCAATGTATACCCAGATTTTCTTTATAGACAATGTATATTCTAAATGACAAAGTATTGCTTGCTTTTCTGTGTACAGGAAGTAAAACGAGCCAAAAGCCAGAGCAAACTTGTATCTCCAGTCCTTCCTCCATCAGGATTGTTCTTCTGGGTAAATCTGGTGTTGGTAAAAGTGCAACTGGAAACACCATACTGGGACAGAAAGAGTTTACATCTGTGATGAGTATGCTTCCAGTAACTTGTGAATGTTCAGAAGCTCAGGCCACAGTTTCAGGCAGATCTGTGTCTCTAGTCGACACTCCTGCATTATTTCACCCTTTTATAGACACTAGGGAGTTACCAATGGAGATCGCCAGAAGTGTGTATCTCTCCAGTCCTGGACCTCACGCTTTCCTCATTGTGTTTCCTGTGAACATGAGATTCACTGAACATGAGCAGCAGATTCCTCAAAAGATTGAGCAGATGTTTGGTGAAGAAGTGTTGAAATACTCCATCATTCTCTTCACTCATGGAGATCTGCTGGATGGAGAGTCTGTAGAGGAGCTGATAGAGGAGAACTGTGCATTAAGAGCTGCAGTAGATGAGTGTGGAGGCAGATATCATGTGTTCAACAACAGAGATGAGGATAACGGAGAGCAGGTGGAGGATCTACTGCAGAAGATTGACTCAATGATACAGCAGAATGGAGGAGCACACTACAGTAACCAGATATATGAAGACGCTCAGAGAACCAGACAAGAGGAAGAAGAGAGGAGACAGAGAGAAGAAGAGGAGAGAAAACGACAAGAGGAGAAACAAAGACAAGAGGAGATGGGGAGAGTGAGAAAGGAGACTGAGGAGAGAATCAGAGCAGAGACTGAATTTAGGAATATAATTCAGCTTGAGGAAGAGAAAAGAAAACAAGTGGAGAGACAAAGACAAGATTGTGTTTGTAGTTGATGCTCCTGGATTGTTTGACACCAACGAAGAGTGAGTCTGACAGGTACAACAACAGAGAATTTGAAAGTGTTCATACATGCAGCATTATTTACATTGTTAACAAGTTGGATTCTCATGCTCAGGCATAGATCAAATTTCCAAAAATTATTTGACTGGGGTGAACTGATTTTCTATTATGACCTCATCATATGTAACTAAAAACCAAAATTCCTGTAGGGCAGGAGGGCCGGTGTCCTGCATATTTTAGTTCTGACCCATATCAAGGCAAGTGTGTTGAAGGAGGTTAAAGCTAAACTGTGCAGGACACCAGCCCTCCAGGACCGAGTTTAGACACCTTTGCTGTAGAGCAGGGGTGTCCAAACTCTGTCCTGGAGGGCTGGTGTCCTGAAAAGTTTAGCTCCAAACTTAAACAAACACACCTAAACCAGCTAATTAAGCTCTTACTAGATATACTAGAGACTTTCTGGCAAATGTGTTGGAAATAAACTCTCCAGGACCGAGTTTGGACACCCCTGCTGTAGAGGCACTTCCCCCCTTAAAGTGTGTGCGTTAATAGCACAAGCATGAGATCATGCTTGGTTGAGAATAAGTCCCAAAAAGTGTGCTCTTAAAGCTGATCTTGTTTAGCCATAGTTAATTTAACCCCATTCAATACTTTAGCTGAGCCCCCTTTGGGAGTTATTAAAGAAGTCATAACTATAATATTTTCATGCCAATGCATCCGGTTTATGACCTGACAAAGCCCCATTCACTGCAGAAGAGATTAGGGCTGCTGGATTTACTAGTGCACGTCAATCAATGTCTGCTAACCTACACAGAGTAAGTGGCTGTTTAACTAGGAGCAGAATAGAGTAAATGAGCCAGTTACCAGAACAGTGTGAATCTGTTGTGAATAATGTATTGGAAAGCATTAACTTTGTCTTAAACATATTCAAAAACTAAATACTTCTAAGAGAAAAGATGGATGTAGAACTACTCTGTAGGCACTCAAGATTAATATATAAAAAAGGGAAAAAGTGCTTGTTAGCATTACCTTTAAGCTTTTCCCCATCAATTTAAATAGAACAAAAGTTAAACACTAACGCTTATTAAGTTTAATGAATTCAAACATTGCTGTTTCCCATAGCATGTATTCTTTTCTTCTCCATATGCACCAGAAACTCTCTTAGAACTAGGGTTGGGTATTGTTTGGGGTTATTTCGATACTGGTGCTAAATGGATACCAGTTCCAAAAAACAAACAAGAAACTAACACCTAACATCGATGAGGTGTCTGCATCCATAGATATGGTCCTTTTCTTTTTTAAGTTCTTTCTAATAAATTTTTTAGAGATGGTGTGACGCAATGAGTACTTATGTGTGCTTTGATGCACCTCTTGATGCTTCTTGCGTCCTTGTCGCAGCACCAGTAGCAACTACTCCATATTTCTGCATAACAGTGTGATTTACACAGGTGAGAGGGCTTGACAAACCACCTGTGAGACACATTTTCCTATCTGTGTGCGTGTGTTTAAATGTATGTGTATGTATATACAGCATGTGTGTCTGTGAGTATGTATGCATGTAAAAAAGAACTGATAAAATAATTTAGACTTCACTACTTTCTGGTGATTTGAGGTTACTCATTTACATCTAGAGTAGGGCTGCACAATTAATCATATTATTATCACGATAACGATATTTGTGGCCCACGATCCATAATTAAATATCGTCACGATTTTACAGTATAAAGACCAAACTGTTATTTTAATGAGTGGAGTTTATGGATTGTATCGCATCACATGCATGAGGTGATTGTGTCTAGCTTGTAAGTGTTTTGTTCGAGAAATGCAATGTTGATCAGGTAGTCTTTGCTCCTGTTCAGTCCAAACTTCCCAAGGTAACAACAAATCTCATTAACCATCTTAAAAACCATCACAAACTGTCTTTTATCAGTGGGTTAATGAAATATTATGTTTTGGACAAGCAAAGAACCTCTTTTTTATTATGCTAAAAGTGAGAATATACAAGCACAGTACATTTATAAAGAAAATGGGGGAAAAAAGACATTTTGAAACATGAAAAACAACAACAAACAAAACAAAATAAAAACAAAAACAAAGAGAAGGAGTATATACATCACACATTAAAGAAAAATGTTATATAATTTACACATATTAGTGAAACTATTTTTAACTCTTACAAAAGGGCTTTAAAAACCAAAGTAATACTGCAGTTCAGTAAGCGAAATACATAAAAAAGTTTTTTGGTTTGTAAATTTACATTTATTTATATGAAGTTTTGTTAAGATAAAAAGATTAAGAAAATTTAGTTTCTTTTTATGTAAAGCTTCTGTTTTATAATTAACAAAAAAAAACCAAACAAAACATTTTCCCATAAGGACAAATCTTTATTAACATTCTCAGTTACAAAAAGGGAAAATTATTTCCAAAGCAGATTAGAATAACTGCACTGCCAAAAAGAGAACTGGGGACTCAGGGTGTTACTTACAAAATGAACAATTAGTATCAACATCTGTTTTATATCTTACTTGGAGAGTATTCACTGGGTATGGACGATGAATGATTCTAAATGAAACTTTTTATCTTATTTGTAATTAAGTAGATTTTTATTTATTTTTTTCTCCAAACATGATCAGGAACAAAAGAACTCCAATAAAAAGTCACGTTCGGACCTGATACAAAGCCATTAAAAAAAAAGAGTATTGATTTGTTTGAATAAGTTGCAGAGAAACAACATTTTCCTACCATTGTAGTAGTAGAAGGGTCTAAAGGGGGGCAAATGGAAGGAATGGGGACGTACAAAAGCTCTTTTTAGATTCAATAACAAACATACTATCATTGTCTTTTTGTGTAGATTTTGTAAAAATGATAGTAACTTAACAGATGAAGATAAGCAACGTTGTAAACATAAAACCGTAAAAGTAAAAAGAAAAAATAAACAAACCAAAATTAAAATAAATAGTAAAGTATTCATAGCACAAATACATTAAGAGGACATAGGACTTATATCGGTGATATTTCCAAAATAATTATCATAATGATCCAAGAATCTGTCACTTTTCTAGTTTTTTGACCAATCTAAGAGATTTAATAACTATATTAATTTCGATGTAAAAGTGTGACAATGAAGGCTGCGAGTTTGAGAATTTTTGTTTGTGAATAAAATATTTACCATCAGTGTTGTGCAAGTTACTTCAAAGCTGTAATACATTACAGATTACTTGTTACTGTTATTTAAATGTAATCCCTTACCTTACAATATTACTGTCTCAAAATTGTAATGTGTTACATGACTACATATTACTTTTTTAGTTACTTTCACCAAAACAACTACAGAAATAGAACTTAACATTGTAAAATGACAAAACGTACTGCAGAGCATTTTACATCCAGTAGAAAGTGCTATGATGTAGCAGAATGACTGTGACCTATCCAGGCTACTAACAATACAGTATATAATTGGCAATGTGAAGGCTCAAGACAATGCAAGAAAGCATGGAAGCCAGAATCACAAATGATCTAAGTCTGTTAAAAGTATGGTGGAGGTAAAGTGATTATCTGGCAATATCTCTGAATAGCTTGACTATATTCATATTAGACACTACAGGCCTATATGTAAACTCCAATGCCATGACAAGATGCAGATTTTTTTTCTTATTGTTGCCATTTTTTTATTCACTTTAAATTTAAGTGGCTCACAACACAAAACTGTCCTGCACAAAGTGAGCGTGATGAACATACAGTAGCTTTCTCAATATAATGCCTGTGCACAGATTTCCTCTGTTTGTGGACAAAACTGCTTGCGAGCTCTCAAATATACGCTGCTCGCGCGCAAATTTCCTCACGCTCTCTCAAACATGCACTGCTCACGCACACGTTCTTGCACGCTCTCGGTACACTGCTCACTCAGTGAGATTATATGCAGACTCACAATGTGTGTCTTGTGTTCCTTCTTCCTTTTGTGCTTTTTGATATGATTTATATTTGTCCACTATTATTAATAACCAAAACACTAAAATAGACTTACATATACATTTTTTTATATAATAAACCAAAACATTTTTGGCTGTGTGTTATATGATGAGATAATTCCAGTTTCCAACAATTAATGACACAGTGAATAGATGTTGAGTGCAAAGAATACATTTTATTTTAAAAAAAGTTGCACCATACTAATCAAATAAAAACATTTAAACAAAAATATAACGCAAGCAGAAATGTTACTAATAGAATGTAGGAAAAACTTGATAAGGTATTATAGCCTACTGTACTATTTACTCTTCAAATAAATAAAATGTGCTTTTCCACATTGTTGATGAGATTTTGGAGAACATTTTCACAGTCATCCTCTTCATTTTGAGGAAAAGCTGCTCCACAGGGCCCCTGAACACGTCTATTGGCATGTACAGTGTTTTGAACATTACTATAGTAAAGTACTTCAACGAATCTGTTGTGGTAATACTATAGTTGCTACTGTAACACAACAAGTGAAATATAAACAAATTACCCAGTGCTGTAGTTTTTTTTCTTACAATATTATAGTGTATATTATTCTACAATTCACCACACTTTACTGTAGTAAAACTCCACTTTGTATATAATTTTTTCAGTTCACTATTGCTAATACTACTGTATGCTGAAGCATTTATTAACAAGTTGAAACCTATACTAGCCTAAAACATAGGCAGTATACCTAACACTCAAAAACACTAGAATTTATTTCAGAAATTACCTCAACCTGTAGGTAAATAGTGTAGAAATATCTCTGGATATATAGTATAAGATAACATAATCTCTGGAGAGCAAAAGCACAAAAAGAGGAGGAAACGTAAGGCACAACTTGTGAGTCTGCATCATCTAACGGAGCGAGAGCACATCATCCGTATGTCAGCAGCCGTGTTTTGAGTGCACGCGAGGAGAAACCGGCGCGCGTTCGCTCGCTCGTATTAGGCTACATGAATACGTTTGTCAGTAAAAATAACACCATATGCACTTACGTCCATCTCGCGAGTCAATTTGCCGCTTTTCCGCTGTGTGTTAGGGTTTAAGATTACTGCGCACCGGGCTGAGCCAATAGCCTCGGATTTGTTGTAACGCACGCGTTACTGAACATGTACCGAGTAAAATATGACTGAAAATGCATTAGTAATGCCTTACACTACTGCGTTACAGGAAAATGTAATACATTACTGTAATACATTACTTTTAAAACGCGTTACTCCCAACACTGTTTACCATACAAAATAAAGTTAATAATGTAGTTCTCTTTTGTATCAGTTTTACCTTTATAGTAACAGATAATGTCTTTTAATTGAAAGGGGCTAGAAGAAGCAATGCAATTACCTATATAAAGATAAAACTATTCCAAAAGCTTTTTGTGTTTTCACACTGAAAGAATATGTGAATCAGGGTTTCGTCTTCCGTCTTACAAAGTGAGCATGAACTATCAACCTCCGAATACTTCAACAGACCTTTCCTTTCACTCAATAACATCCAAGACGACACCAATAACTGCTTTCCTCCATTTTATTAAATCCTGCAGAAGACAATTAAATATATATATATATATTGTCTTCGGGCTGTAGTGCACACCTGACCCCCTCATCAATACTCAGCAGCATTGTGCAGTCAGATGAATTCTTCTCTCATTATTATTTGTAATGATATTTGATAAATGTTAATTGATCCACAATTACACACAATCTCTTATAATTTGTCACTTTCAGAAAGGATAGATTAAAGTTTACAGGAAAACACTTTTTTTTCTTGACAGTTACAACAAAATGAACATTTTTTTCTTGTCATTTCAAACCAAACTTAATTACATACAAAAGTGTATATGTAGAAATACTGTACAACAGAGCCACCCTGTGGACAACTAAAAATGCTTTTAGTTAAAGAGCCCATATTATACATTGAAAAGGGTCATATTTTAGTTTTGGGGGTCTCCAACAGCAGGCTGATCTGATTGCAAGGTCAAAAAACACTTTCATTGTCTTATAATATGCATTTATTTTTACCTCATTATCCCAGCGACTCCTATATGAATCGTTCAGGGATTCATTTGTTCCAAAACCCCTCCTTCGCGCGATGCTAAACTGCGCTGATTGGACCGATGAACCAGTCTTTTGCGATTGGTCGACAGCGCTCAGCGTGAGAGAATGCCCACCACAGCTTATCAACATTGAAGTCATAGTGTGTGCGTGAGCTAATCTGCTAACACTCGCTTTTAACGGGAGTCGCCCGTATTTCAGACACCTCACCCCGAAAACTAACCCCCCGGTCTCCCAGCATATCACTCTAATTCTTAACCAGAAGTAAAAACAGCGACAGACATTCAGTATTAATGCACACAGCGGCAAAAGCTGAACCATTATAAACAGCACCGCCGCACGTGTGTAGCAGAGCTCATGGTAGCCATAGCAACGACAAACAGCAGAGGAACACGCTCAAACGCATTTTAATCCGTAAACACAGCGGCACGCGTCGCGTTTACAACGTGCTTTTAGACGCGATATGAGAATACAAGTTAACCAGAGACACTACAAGCGGTTACAAGTTACAAAACACAGTTAAATGCATCATTTACAAGCTAGAGAAAACAATGAGGTGACTGTTTTAATCGCACTTACTCACACTTGCTGGATAGCAGGCCAGGAAATGTCCCGGTGCTCCTAATTCTCCGTTGTAAGCACTCCTCGGAGGGGGAACAGCACATGGCTAGGGTTTAATGCAGAGATATTTCTGCAGAAACGACTAACTCTTCAAAGTCTCATCTCTGGGTTCTCTGCACACTTCCAATATCCAGCTAAGCACAGTGCTCTTCACTGTGTTGCCAGATGTTGCTGACTGATTTCAGCCCAAACCCTGTCCAAAGGGTTTTACCTGCAGAATCAAGTTGAAAACCGCCCGATCTGGCAACATTTCCTCACCGCTGTTGTTTGTGGGCAGGATTGGGGATTTCGAATCTGCGCGCGCATAAATGGGCGGGGCTTATGTTTCGTGTTCACGTAATGCCGAAACGGCTAAAGACTCGTTAGCACGGCGACTCGTTTGAGGAACTATGAGTCGACTCTTTTATAGATGAATCAATAGTTTTAAACACTGTGCACTTTCAGATTTAAGCCTTAGCTGGACATTTCACTGCACTTAGAGCTGTGTGACACACTGCATACAAGCTCATTTTCAAAAACCCATAATAGGGGCTCTTTAAACAAAATGCAAACAAAAAGGACAGTAAAAGGCAGAAGACAGTTAAACACATATATATTGTCTTGGGCTGTAGTGCACACCTGACCCCTATATAAACAAAAATAACAGAGTCTTCACTGAGAATTAAAGGTAACATGCATACAAAATGGCGATTTGCTAATGTGCGTTTAGCATTCATATTAAACTCTGGAAAACTGCTACAAACTGATTTCAATGATAAAACCAAACAAAAATAACACAATAATGTAATAAAGTTTTCATGAAATGACGAACATTTGCATTCTAATGGAAGAAATATGAAATGCTCTCAGGAGCAACTCTCTACACAACTTACCCTCATCAATACTCAGCAACATTGTGAGGGGAGGGAAAAATGAACTACGGCAACACAAGAGGTACAACCAACTTATGGAATGAGGTGCAAAAATGTATTAATAACAAATTACAGTGTACTCTTTCATTGTTGTGGGAAAATGTACTTTTTGGTTTTACTATGTACCCTAGTCAAGAGGAAAATTGCTTTTATTTAATTAATTTAATTATTTTTCTAACAAAATTTTACATTCATAAATGCAAATTTACCAATAAGAAAACGAATTTTAAGGTACTGATGACAGAAATATGCTTATATATTAGTAGTATCAGAGACTCTCTAAATAAGAAAGCCCTACGCACCTTAAAACTGTGAGAACTCTACAATGTATTTATTTGATCATTACATTTGTACAATTTGTATATTGGTATTTGATTTATGCTCACCCCCTGGCATGTATATATGTATATTTGTACTGTTAAAATAAAAAAAATAATTAAATAAAATGAAAAAAAACAACACAAGAGGTACAAAAAGCGGCGATGTGTAGGTTTATCATTGCCAGAGAAAAATGAATAACGATGACTGCAAAACGTTTTCTCTAAATTATAAAACTCACAAATATGAAATTAAATCTTTAAATAAATAAAAATCACAATACAATTTGAAAATGTTATCATTTTAACAGAGTGCGATAACTCTGTTACATTTGCCAAAGTACTATTCACTGGATATATTTTATGAAGAATTTTAAAATGAACCTCTTTAGTTTTATTGTGAATGCAGTACTTATGCGGCAATAACCAGGCTTTTTTCTAGTCTATTAAATCAATGAAGGATGCCCAATAAAATTTGCCCTAAGGAACATTATACTCTTTATTTTGGAAAATGTGTCGAATGTATTTATTATTGCATTTAAAAAAAAATCAAATACACTAATTCCATTTGAGTTCAGCTCTGGTTCCTTAATAAAATTTTCATTAAAACTTAAATGAGATTTTTAAGTTGAATTAGGTCTAAAGGAATCGCTTTTTTCACAGCATTAAATTCTTTAAAGAATCATGGACAATTATAGTTGGACATAAATTGTTCATAAGACAAGAAATTTATATAATAAACCTATCAAAAACTGTTTTTATAACCAATTGTATTCATGTTAAACCACGTGGTACAGAAGCTCTTTTTTATATATTATGCATTTGTACAAATACAGCAAAAACAGGCAATAAACAGTAATCCCAAATATAATTGAACTTCAAATAAAAAATAAATAAATAAACAAACAAAAAATAAAAAAACAAATGGAAGACATTCACAAGACGCCAAAAACAGATTCATAATAGCTTACAATAGACATAGCTTTTGAAATTACAAATAATTTCTCTAGCATTCGACATTATCAACATTATTTTTAGCAGAATAATCAGAAAAACCAAAATAATTAGTCTTTCCAAAATAATTGCACACCCTAACAATCAACAAATAAGTGACATAAGGATTCCTCACTGTTTTTACAAAATGAACATTCTTTCTCAACATCTGAACATTTGGAAAGTAGCACGTTGGTTGGGTATATTTTATGTAAAAATGATTTGAAATGTAAAATGTGTATGGTAGCAGCCATGCTTTTCTCCAATTAACCTCCTATAATAAAGAATTCCAATAACATTTCCCTCTTGGAATAATTCTACTTTTATCATTAAATACTTGCCTTATGTCTTTGTTAGAACATTTTTTGTCAAATATATTATTATTATTAATCAGGAAATTACATTCTTTACTATCTATCTTATAATAGGCCAAATGACTGCACATTAAATTAACAAGTCCCGAGGGGATAGCTTTGATCACTGTCGAAAAGTCTTTAAATTTAACAGGAAAATTGAACTTAGATAAAAATTATTCATATGAATAGATCCCTAAAGATGAATCAAATAAATCCCTTACATACTGTATACCAACCCGTATTCCAACCATTTCTCGAAATATAAACTCTTTCCTTTAACAGTAATCAACTCCTTATTCCAAATTTTCATTTTGTGAGGAGAAAAAATATGCCAAAAAACAAAGTTTCCAAGCCAAGAGTGTTTGCTCATGAAATTTAGATAATTTTACTGGTAATTTTGATGGTGAAAAATTGCAAGTCAAAAGAAACTTCAGACCACCCACCCTCTTAAAGACACCGTGTGGAATAAAAAACCATAATGAATCAGGGTCAATTGCGCATTTTTTCATCCAATTAACTTTACATGTATTGTTCATGGGCGCCACGGTGGCGTAGTGAGTAGCATGTTCGCCTCACAGCAAGAAGGTCGCTGGTTCGAGTCCCGCCTGGGTCAGTTGGCATTTCTGTGTGGAGTTTGCATGTTCTCCACGTGGTTATGTGGGTTTCCTCCGGGTGCTCCGGTTTCCCCCACAGTCCAAAGACATGCGGTACAGGTGAATTGGGTAAGCTAAATTGTCCGTAGTGTATGTGTGTGAATGAGAATGTATGGATGTGTTTCCCAGAGATGGGTTGCTGCTGGAAGGGCATCCGCTGCGTAAAACAATTGCTGGATAAGTTGGTGGTTCATTCTGCTGTGGCGACCCCGGATTAATAAAGGGACTAAGCCGACAAGAAAATGAATGAATGTATTGTTCATAATTATATAATCTAATATCTCAAAACCATTGCATTTCTTCTCGGCCAATACAGAATTCTTAATCTGATGATGTTTGTTTTTCCAACAAAAATTTACTAATAATATATTAATTTCTTTACCAACAGAATCAGGAATAAATAAAGACAGTCCTGGGAAAATAAATCTGGACATTCCTTCTACTTTTGTTAATAAAATTCTGCCTAAAAAGGAAAGATCCCTTCTTAACCAGTTGTCAAAAATCATTTTGGTTTTCTTAAATATTTAGGAATTTTTATATCCAAAAACTTATTAGTGAGGCAGCAACTTAATTTTAACAACAAAATTAACACATTCTTTAACTGGAATATTAAACAACAATTGCTCACCAGAATCATGCACTGGAAGAATCTCACATTTTTAAAGATTTAAATGAAGAGGCATTTGAAAAAACTTTTAACTAAATCAATTGCAGTTTTAATTGGACACTTATCTCTTAAAAATAGAGTTGTATCATCCGCCAATTGTGATATTTTTATTTCTCTATCAAATACAGTTATGCCATTCAAATTTGGATTTTTAATTATACTAATAATTCCACCACAGTCAGAAACAAAAATGGAGAAATTGGGCAACCCTGCCTCACACCCCTATTGATAAAAAATCTATTAGTTGTATTGTTCTGTACTATAACTGAACTGTTGATGCCTTTATAAAACATTTTAACAGTCTGAATAAATTTATTTCCAAAACCAAACATATG
>CAIGQQ010034325.1:395026-408398 GCA_903798035.1 Danio albolineatus
TCCAGCACTCGCTAATCGCTCGCGTTTACAGCTACTGTTCCAGCACTGGCTAATCGCTCGCGTTTCAAGCGGCGTAAGCCCTATTTAGAACGCCGAGCGAGACACATGCTTCCTGTTTATACTTGAACGCGCATGCCCAGAGTGCGCCAATGGTCACGTGACATACGTTTTTGGTGGAGTAGTGTGGACGGAGATCTGTTCAGAAACACTGGGTGAAACGCTAGTAGGGACGCGGATCATTTTCATGCTAAAACGCCGTTTTAAAACTGAAACGCACTAGTGTAAATGGGGCCTTAGTGTGTTTGTTAAGCTTCAGGTGTTTCTCTAGAGTAGCGTTTACTGTAGGTGAGTGTGTGTGTGTGTGTGTGTGTGTTATATTTACGGTCTGAGCGTGTCCTCATGTCTCTCTCCAGCTGAACTCCTCTCCTCTCCAGATCCTGCAGACGCTCCTCCAGCTTCTGCTGCTCCACACACACCTGCTGCTCTGATATACGGGTGTCTGAATTAATCTACACACACACAAACACATTAGTCAGAGACGCACACTAAAGCTGCGGTTACCCTAGAGTTTGAGCTTGTGAAATTCTGTCGTACGGCGCTGTGAAAGGGGCAGGATTAAACTAGATGATCAGACGTTTAAAAAGCTGTCCAGAGAGGTCATGTTTTGATCCTTGATTGGTCTTATGCAGTCCAGTGATGTGATTTTGCAGGTCAGAGTTCACCAAGCTTGAACTTTGCACCGCAGTGAACTGTGAAACTTGTGCCACGAGCTTGCGTTTCCGGTGTGACGCATTCGTGTGCGTGTGAATAAAGTCTATGGAGCGCACACACAGACGTGCTGCTCTGATAGACATGTGTGAGGTCCTATGGCAGGGTTTCTGCAGGTTTCTTTAAGTCAATGTTATGAATGAAATTATACACACGGCTAAATGCTGAGGAGCTTTTCTAATAATAATAATAAGTATTATTATTATTATAATAATAAAAACAGTATTAATAATTCCTTACATTTATAAAGCGCTTGTCTAGACAGGCTGGCCGGGACAACGGACGATTTCACTCGCCTCGTAAAAATTCAGTTCTTAGTTAATATAAATAATGTGTCCAAACTTGGTCCTGGAGGGTCGGTGTCCTGCATAGTTTAGTTCCAACCCCAATCAGACACACCTGGGCTAGCTAATCAAGCTCTTACTAGGCTTTCTAGAAACATCCTCGCAGGTGTGTTGAGGCAAGTTGAAGCTAAAATCTGCAGAACACCGGCCCTCCAGGACCGAGTTTAGACACGCCTGTATTAGAGTATATACACTTTTTTGCAGCATAGCATTTCATAACGGTAAGAGTAGCAAAACTCAACAGTAACATAAGAGTGAGATTATTCAATATACACCATTATTGGTAAATAGAGTCTATAATTAAAACACTTGCTGAAGGTCTTATTGAGATGTGTTGTTGGTGATTGGATGGGTTTTGGCCAGATCAAGCAGCTTTACATGGACCGAGAGAAATGAAGACATTTTAAGACCTACAACACAATATTTCAGTGCATTTCAGACTTTTTAAGACCTAAAATGTACATTTTTGACACAAATTTCCCGTTTCCAATGAGAGGTATGGTACACTTTTATGGCCGTTTCCACTGTCTAAAAGCATATCGAACCAAACCACTTTTTTTGGTACCCTTTCAAAATTTCAATTTCAATTTCAATTTCAATTTCAATTGTTTATTGTCATGTGCACAGTAAGGAAACACGTTTCCCTGTACAATGAAATTCTTACTTTGCCATCCACAGTGAAGTTATACACATAACATACACATCATACGCGACATACACATACATACACATATATACACAAAGTGACGGAAGTATAATTATGAAATGAAATTATGAAATGAATGTAAATAATATATAATACTGATTGTGGAGTATGTAAACATGTAAACAATGTGTAGAGGTTTTGAAGTTTTTTTGCTTATTGTGCAAAAATAAAGTGCCTAGTGCAATCGGCTTATGTGCAACGACAGTATAATGGCTGTAATAGATTTAGTGCAATTGCATTCGCTAATAGTGCAAACTGGGATGGAGAGTAAAGTGTGCTACTGGGCAAAGAATGAAACTGTTTGTGTCCACTGATTATGCGTTTCAAAGTCTGATAGCTGCTGGGAAAAAAGAGTTCTTAAGTCTGGCCGTCCTGCATCTCACACTCCTGTACCTCCGCCTTGAGGGCAGGAGTGTGAATAATCTGTGTTGTGGATGTGTGGGGTCTTTCAGGATGGAGGCAGCTCTCTTGTGGACTCTGCGATGGTAGATAGTCTGCAGAGAAGGCAGTGGGGTCCCGATGATCTTCTCTGCAGTCCTCACCACTCTTTGCAGACGTTTGCGGTCCTTTATGGTTGCGTTGCCATACCACACAGTAATACAGCTGGTCAGGATGCTCTCAATCACACAGCTGTAAAAGTTGCTGAGGATCTTGGATGACAGACCAAGTTTTCTCAGCTTCCTTAAGAAGTAAAGCCGTAAAAAAGGGTAAAGGGTAAAGCCGTAAAAAGGGTACTAAACACGAGAAAGTTTACCAAAAGACGGAGCTAGACGCGCAGCTGAACGCTTCCAGTTTACAGAGATACGTCAGTCGCTCGCGCAACTAGCCAGAATGAAAACAAAGAACCCGCCATGTTTAATACACAGCCGAGATATTATACTGTAATAATATATACATATAATGAGCCATGGTCGACCCGAGCTTAAACAAACCTTGTCGTCATCTTGATGAACAGCCACAAAGCCAAGAAGAAGAAGAGCAGATTCTCCCCTGTGCCCCATAGTTTTTAACAAGCCCGTCTGAATCGGGAGCGGTTTTGCTTTGTTGCCTGCACTCGTGTCTATATTTGACATAACAAACTTCTTGAGCTGATGATAATAACGTGCACTTGATTATTGACGTGCTTTTGAAACCCGATCCTTTCAGAAACAGACAAACGCGAGACTGACGCCTGCAGAAAGACAGGAGAAGCCGGAAAACACAAAGCAGCAAATGATTCTTTCAGCAAACATGAAGAAACTGCTGCGTTTAACTATCATCATCACCTTCTGGACTATTATGAGCTGGGAATGACGGAGTTACTCTCTAACAGAGGCTACATGTGCTGGTGGAGATTACAGACACAGATGAGAGCTCTGCAATGACTGGGGGCTATATCTCCTGCTGTTGTTGAACCTAAATAAGGACTAAATGTCTGCTGTGTGTAGTGTTTCTGTAACTGATCATATCAGAGACTGTAAGGGGCTGTATGTGTTTATATATGCTGCATTCATTTATTTATTTGATATAATCACAGACAGTAGGCTATTTCACATCATTGATCTGCAGTTATAATCAGATCATGTTCATAGAGAGGTCAGTAATGAACATTTATACAGCAGTGTTTATGTATAATAAAGCATCTGTGTAGTGAGAAGTGCTCCTCATGTGATATGTGAGCGACCCGTACAGCTTTACTGTAGACATTTCCTCCAGTGAGAATGACGTCCACTGAAACTTTCAGTCGTATACCACACACACCAAAAGAGCACGCTTTAGCAGTGGAAACACACCTGATAAAGGTGACCTGTACCGTACTGTACTATTCAGTGGAAACGGGCCATAAAATAGACATTCAAAAAGTCCCCTGTAATGGAGTGTGTCCAAAAACACACTGGATCCTGTTAAACACCAATAAAATTCAATGCAAACCATCACAATTCACCCATTAAACCAGTGCATATTATAGTGGAAACAATTAAGACTTCTGTAATGTTTAGAATAATTTTTACACACACAAATACATAGTACTTTTGTACCTTTTAACATGATTGTGCAAATTAAAGGGAACTATCAACATCATCATCAGCAGCAGCAGCAGAATGAAGCCAGTTTGTGTCTCACCTTCCTCTTGATGAGCGGGAAACCGTGAACTGCGGCGGCAGCCTGATGCATGCTGGGAGCTGAAGGTGAGGTTTGGGGTTTGTGTGCGACTGAGGTTTCACAACCGACAGAGTTTCGCTTGACAATGAGACAGAAAACAGGATATAGTTAGTGTGTGTGTTCCTTTCACACCGCCTCTGTGAAACTGCAAACACAACATTCAGCATTACTGGAGGGACTGGCTGGAACAGGAGCAGCTGATGATGAGCTTATAATGCTGGCTCTCATCTTATTTAACAGGTAACCAGATAAAGAATCGACGCTCTCAGTTTATCAGGGGGTTCCTCAAAGGTCAGTATTAGGCCCACTTTATATTTGACTTCTAGGTCGTATATTTGGTTCTTGTGGCAAATAATTTCCATTTTTATGCAGACGATTCACCAAATTATCTATCTACAAAACCTACACCATCTCCCCCTTCTGACCTCACTAAACGTCTACAGCAGGGGTTCCCAAAGCTTTCAGCTCGTGACCCCTAAAACGACAATTCCAGCGCGAGCCCCACTATCCTCGGAGGTGGTTATAAACATACAAACATTGCACACAACAGTGCACAAACAATAATAAAAACTATTTAAATGAGCTTATTGACAACACAAAAACTGCAACAGTGTAACAACTATATATATAATAATCATTATTTATTCCTTTAAATTAATATTAACCTGACTTAATGAGAATGGTGGGCACAGTGTTTACACCACAAGGCTATTCTTGGTTTAATTATGGAGACTGCCACTTGGAAATTGTCAATGATGTTCAGCCGTGGCCTTTATTTCTAATACCTCGGCTCTAGGGGTCAAACAACACAAAATAAGGTCAAGAATCTTGGTGTGACTCTGGAGTCAGATCTGAGTTTCAACAGTCATGTCAAAGCAGTAACTAAATCAGCATACTATCATCTCAAAAACATTGCAAGAATTAGATGCTTTGTTTCCAGTGAAGACTTAGAGAAACTTGTTCATGCTTTTATCAGCAGCAGGGTGGATTACTGTAATGGCTATTGTGTCTTTCTTTTCTTTTATAACCAGTTATAACACATTTCTATTTGTTTGTACTCATTTTTATTATTTGTTTTTATTTTCTTAAACTTTAATTTTATTTCTGTTCACGTAAAGCACTTTGAATTGCCACTGTGTATGAAATGTGCTATATAAACAACCTTGCCTTGCCCTTTAATGTACATGAGTGCATGACACCTGTGAAGGTGTCAAAGTTTAACACTGTGCCGTAAAATCAGTCTGCTCCTACTAACACTATTGCTTTTTCATTAATCTAGCGTAATCACGCCAGGGCTTGCAATCTAATGAGAGAAGAATTAAAAGGCTGATGGTCTTGTGCATGTTGTTTTTCATGTAACTATTAAATACTACCTTTTTCTTCCATAGGATATGGATAAAGCATGGTAATTCTAATAGTTTAATATTCATTCATTCATTAATTCATTTTCTACCGCTTTTCCGGGGCCGGGTTGTGGGGGCAGCAGTCTTAGGGAGAGAACCCCAGACTACCCTCTCCACAGACACTTCCTTCAGCTCCTCTGGGGGGATTCCGAGGCGTTCCCAGGCCAGCCGAGAGACATAGTCCCTCCAGCATGTCTTAGGTCTTCCCTGAGGCTTCCTCCCGGTGGGACATGCCTGGAACACCTCCCTAGGTAGGCGTCCAGGAGGCATCCTAAACAGTTGCCCGAGCCACCTCAGCTGACTTCTCTCGATGTGAAGGAGCTGCGGCTCTACTCCGAGCTCCTCACCCTATCCCTAAGGGTGCGCCCTGCCACCCAGCGAAGGAAACTCCTTTCAGCTGCTTGTATCCGAGATCTTGTTCTTTCGGTCATGACCCAAAGCACATGACCTGAGAGTAGGAACGTAGATTGACCGGTAAATGGAAAGCTTTGCCTTTCGGCTCAGCTCTTCTTTACCACAACGGAGCGGTACATCGACCGCATTACTGCTGCTGCTGCACTGAGCCTGTCAATCTCATGCCCCATCCTTCCCTCACTCGTGAACAAAACCCCAAGATACTTGAACTCCTCCACCTGGGGTAAGGACTTTCCTCCAACCTGGAGATGGCAGACCACCTTTTTCCGGTGGAGCACCATGGCCTCGGACTTGGACGTGCTGGTTCTCATTCCAGCCACATCACACTCGGCAGCAAACCGCCCCAGTGCATGCTGAAGGTCCATGTTCAATGAAGCCAACAGTATAGTTTAATATCATATATGATATTTTTGGAAATCACCAAGCACCAATCATTGTCTCTCGACCCTCACTTTGGGAACCGCTGGTCTACAGGACATTAATATATGGCTGACTAATAATCTCTTAAAGTTAAATGCCAGTAAAACTGAAGCCCTTCTGGTTGGCTGTAGGTCAGTTTTATCCAAAGCTCAATCCTTTACCCTGTTCATTAATAACTCCCCAGTCAAAAGTCTTGGGGTTACACTGCATGGCATGCTCTTGTTTGGCTCTCATATAAGTAACATCTCACGTTCTGCCTTTTCCATTTGTGTAACATTGCAAGACTTTACTCTTCATGTTTCCCAGTACTGGGTTGCAGCTGGAAGGGCATCCGCTGTGTAAAACACATGCTAGAATAGTTCATTCCACTGTGGCTACCTCTGAAATAAAGAATAAGCTAAAGGAAACCGAGTGAAAGATTCCAGCAGCTGTATGAACTGGAGTATAATGGAGTACTGTCTTTTACAGAACTGAGTCTCCAGGTTAATGAGGATCTGAAATGTCACATGACGTTTGTTCCTGATTTGACAGTGTAATGAAGAGCTGAGTCTGTGCCACTCTCAGTACCTGTTTATCCTGTTTGTCCTCCTCCTGGAAGGGGTTAAAGGTCGTGGGTCGGTGGCGGGAATGAACTGGAACTGGAGGAAGACGAGACCAGGGGCCTGGATTCACCAGCTTTAACCAGGGATGATCTTTCGGCACGGCTCTCTGAGGTGGAACTGACACCAGAAACACACAGCAGAAATAAAACATGCATCATGACCAGACCCAGAGGGAATATGAGGACATTTTCCCACTATTTCTCTGCAGAATTTAGTTGATTTGAAGAGGATAGTAACTAAAACTTAGTGTCATTAATGTCAACACAGCAGCCCATACTGAGAGAAAAACACAAAACTGTTGACACATGGTCCTCAGTATTCAGACTCTTTGCTGTGACGCTCATATATTTAACTCAGGGGCTGTCCACTTCTTCTGATCACCCTTCAGATGGTTCTACATCTTCATCTAAGTCTAGCTGTGCTTGATTATACTGACTGGACAATTAAGAAAGCCATACATGTCTATAGTAGGGTTGGGCGATGTTGACCAATTTGGCATTGTACGATGTCTAATGTAAAACATGGTGATGGACGATGGCGTCGACGTTGGTAAATTAATTATTCATGAATAACTAATTTATTCATAACTAATTAATTATTTGTTGCCTACCGTGTCAACTACCTGACCGGCATGGTCCCATAAACCCCCATAACCAAATCATTACTAAATAAAGATAAGCTACACACACGAGCACCTGTCAATCACTGTTTCCGCAGGACTCTGGCATGAACAGGCAGAGTGATCCGTGTTGTTATAATTGCGTCCACAAACTTGCTTGGTAAAAGTTGCAAACAGGAACCAACCGACAGTATCTGAGGTTTACGCTAACATTACTGAGTACAAGTGTGAAGCGAAAGACTGAAGCAGTGTACTGACGCTGAGACACGTTACCTGATAGATTCAGAAGACCGAAGAGTCGTTAGATAGAGATGAGATTAAATTAAATATCAGGTTTAACAACTATAGTAAGACGCCATACAGCAATACATCCTTGATCAACTGTCCCATGTGTGCTGCTCTCTGGGGTTTTGTGCTCAAAATGACTGCCATGACTGCCTGGAGCTCAGACATGTGCATATACATCGGCGACGGACAATGCCATCACGTATTTACCCAACCCTAGTCTATATAAGACCTCACAGCCTACAATGCAAGTCAGAGCCAATGAGAATCATGAGGTCAAAGGATCTGCCTGAAGAGCTTAGAGACAGAATTGTGGCAAGGCACAGATCTGGCCAAGGGTACAGAAACATTTCTGCTGCACTGTAGGTTTCTAAGAGCCTCCATAATCCTTAAATGACAGACGTTTGGGAGGACCAGATCCCTTCCTAGCTGGCTGTCTGGCCAAACTGAGCTATCGGGGAAGAGAAGCCTTGGCAAGAGAGGTAAAGAAGGACCCAAAGATTACTGTGGTTGAGCTCCAGAGATGCAGTCGGGAGAAAGTTGGAGAAAGTCAACCATCACTACAGTCCTCCAACAGTCAGGGTTTTATGGGAGAGTGGTCCTACGGAAGCCTTTTCTCAGAGCAAGACACACTAAAGAACACCCAAAGGACTCCAAGATGGTGAGCAATAAGATTCTCTGGTGTGAGGAGACCAAGACAGAACTTTCTGGCCTTAATTCTAAGCAGTGTGTATGGAGAACATCAGGCACTACTCATCATCTGTCCAATACAGTCCCAATAGTGAAGTGTGGTAGCAGCATCACTCTGTGGGGGTGTTCAAGGGAAAGATGAATGTGGCCAAGTACAAGGATATCCTGGACGAAAACCTTCTCCAGAGTGCTCAGGACCTCAGACTGGGCCAAAGGTTTACCTTCCAATAAGACAATGACCCTAAGAACACTTCTGAAACTTGAATGGCCTGCTGTTATTCAATGGCCCACCCAGAGCCCTGACTCAAACCCAATTGTGCATCTCTGGAGAGACCTAAAAATGGCTGTCCACCAACGTTTACATCCAACCTGACAGAAGTGGAGAGGACCTGCAAGGAGGAACGCAGAGGATTCTCAAATCCAGGTGTGAAAAACTTGTAGCATCTTCCCCAAAAGACTTATGGCTGTATTAGATACTAAATACTGAGCAAAGGCTCTGAATACTGAGATGAGCTTAAACATGAGCTTAAATGATTTTAGCAAATGGCTGCAATATAACAAAGAGTGAAGTATGTAAGGGGGTCTGAATACTTTCCCTACACCGCATAAAGTCAAGAAGCCTGAAGTTACTAACCATTGTCAGGGCGGTGGTCATGTGATCTGGGGGCGGGGCAAGGAGATTCTTGAGGCTCCGCCCTCTTTCTAGGCGCAGGTTTGGGAGGTGTTTGTACATCAGACTCTGATGAGGAGGAGGAGAGACGGCCATCACTCACATCTTCATCTGTTGCTCCACAGTTTCTGTCTGTCTCTCCTCTGTTTCTGTCTGTCTCTCCACTGTTTCCGTCTGTTTCTCCTCTGTTTCTGTCTGCCTCTCCACTGTTACCGTCTGTCTCTTCTCTGTTTCTGTCTGCCTCTCCACTGTTTCCGTCTGTCTCTCCTCTGTTTCTGTCTGTCTCTCCACAGTTTCTGTCTGTTTCTCCACCGTTTCTGTCGGTCTCTCCACTATTTCTGTCGGTCTCCCCTTTGTTTCTATCTGTCTCTCCAAGGTTTCTGTCTGTCTCTCCACCGGTTCTGTCTGTCTCTTCACCGGTTCTGTCTGTCTCTTCACCGGTTCTGTCTGTCTCTCCACCGTTTCTGTCTGTCTCTTCCCTGTTTCTGTTGGTTTCTCCACCGTTTCTGTCTGTCTCTCCTCTGTTTCTGTCTGTCCCTCCACCGTTTCTGTCTGTCTCTCCAAGGTTTCTCTCAGTCTCAGTGGTCTGGTGTTGATCGTGGTGTAATATAGCTTGTTGGTCAGTTTCGGGTGAATCTGAGAGACGTACTTCACTCATCTTTTCTACAATCTCTCCATCCGCCTCTCCTCTTTCTCTCTCTGCCTCACAGGTGTGTGATTGCTGATCTGTGTGTTCTCGAGCAGGTTTACACTGGTAACTACACCTCAGTGAACCCGTCTCACTGTGTTCAGTGAAAGACATCGGCAGCAGAGAGCGACGGCAGACACTGCATCTGAAACACACACACTATTAGGACAGTCGGGAGCGTATATGTGTGTGTGTGTGGGGAAAGAGAATGTGTGTCGGTAGATTTAGCTGTGTGTGTGTGTGTGTGTTTTACCTGAAGCAGGAGCGGTGATACAGGCGCCCCTTCACCAAAAACCTCTGAATGAGATGAACGTGTGTGTGACAAACTCTACACACACTTCTGTCTGAAGACCTGATCACATCTGAAGAGAACAACTGACAGACAGAAGAGAGAAGTATTAGACAGAGAGAGAGGTGGAGGGAGGGATATATGAAAAGACAGACAGATGAACAGACAGACAGAAAGAGAAATGGATGAATGGACAATGGCAGATAGACAGACCGACGGATGGACAGATAGACAGATGGAAGACAGACGGATGGACAGACAGAGACATATAGGCAAACAAACTGACAGAAAGACAAGTGAACGGATAGACAGATTTAAGGAAGATTAGAGAGATAGATGGAGGGACAGACAGAGGGACAGACAGCAGATGTATGGACGGACAGATGGATGGAAAGAAAGAAAGACAAATGGATGGCCAGATAGAAAGAAATGAACAACAAACAGACAGCAAACTACCAGAAAGACAGGTAGACGGACAGACAGACAGACAAACTGACAGAGGGATAGAAGGAAGGACGAACAGACAGACAGGCAACCAGATGGATAGAAGGACAGCAGACAGATGGACAACAGACTGACAGGTAGATGGAGACAGACAAACGGACGGACAGCAGACGAACAAACAAATGGACAGACAGGCAGATGGACAGCAGACAGAGAGACAAACAGACAGACGGACAGCAAACAGACAGACAGGCAGATGGATAGACAGCAGACAGGGAGATGGAGAGAGACAGACGGACAGCAAACGAAGAGACAAAGACAGATAGAAATACAGATGGATAGACAGACAGGCAGAAGGACAGATAAACAGACTGATAGACAGACAGATGGGCAGCAGACTAACAGACAGACAGAAGGAAAGACAAACGGGCAGACAGACAGTCAGATGGACAAACTGACAGAAGGATGGAGGGACAGACAGATAGGCAGACGAACAGACAGACACACAGATGGATAGACAGACAGCAGACAGATGGACAACAGACTGTCAGGAAGATGGAGACAGACAGACGGACAGCAGACGGACAGACAGACGGACAAACGGATTGACAGACAGGCTGATGGACTGCAGAGAGAGGCAGACAGATGAACAACAGACAGGCAGACAGACAGACAGACAGCAGAGAGGCAAACGAAGAGACAGAAAGACAGATGAACAGGCAGGCAGACGGACAGGACAGACAGACCCACAGCAAATGAACAAAGAAAGGCAGACAAACAGACAACAGACAGACTGGTAGATAGACAGACGAACAGACAGGCAGACAGACAGATGGACAGCAGACAGACAGGCAGATGGACAGGCAGACGGGCAGATGAACAGAGAAAGGCAAACAGACGGACGGACAGCAGACAGACTGGTAGATAGACAGACAGATGAACAGACAGGCACGCAGGCAGACAGACAGATGGACAGCAGACAGACAGGCAGATGGACAGGCATACGGGCAGATGAACAGAGAAAGGCAGACAGATGGACGGACAACAGACAGACTGGTAGATAGACAGACGAACAGACAGGCAGACAGATGGAGAGCAAACAGACAGGCAGACAGCAGACAGAGAGGCAGACAGACAGCAAACAAACAGACATGCAGACAGACAGACGGACAAAAGATGAACAGGCAGACAGACAGCAGATAAACAGACAGGCAGACAGACAGGCAGCAGACAGGGAGATGGACAGCAAACAGACAGACAGACACACAGACATACAACAGATGAACAGACAGCAGGCAGACAGACGAAGGCAGGCAGATGGACCAACAGTAGACGGGCAGACACGAAGATGGACAGCAGATGAACAGACAGGCCGGCAGACAGACGAACAGCAGACAGACGGACAGGGAGACGGACAGCAGACAGACAGACGGACAGCAGACAGGCAGACGGACAGTAGACAGGCAGACGGACAGCAGACAGAGAGGCAGACATACAGATGGACAGCAGACAGACAAACAACAGACAGGGAGACAGACAGACGGACAGCAGACGAACAAACAGACAGCAGACAGACAGACAGACAGAAAGACAGATGGACAGCAGACAAACAGACAGACAGCAGACAGACAGACAGGCAGACACAGAGACGGATAGCAGACAAATAGACAGACAGGCAGACGGCAGACAGACAGACAGACAGACAGACAGCAGACGACCAGACAGACAGACAGACAGCAGACGACCAGACAGACAGAAAGACAGATGGACAGCAGACGAACAGACAGACAGGCAGGCAGCAGACGGCAGACGGACAGCAGACAGGCAGACGGACAGCAGACAGACAGACAGCTACCCAAGTGTTTGCTCTGGTTCTGTGCGGTTCATCCTCCTCGTGGTTCTTCTGAGTGTCTGATCAGATCAGAGATTGTCAGTTAAAGTCAGACACTTCAGCAGTGATGAAGAACATGTGAGATCTTCAGTGTCTCTCGTCATCTTTACCATCAGATCTTCCACTGAACACACAGTAGAGCTGAGAGACGTACGTGACGATGGACAGCAGATCCGGCTCCTCACACAGCAGCTCCTCCGGATCCAGAAGAGCAGGAACGCCCAGCTCACGCTCCGCAACACTGAACGCCTGAGAAACACACACGCAAACACAAACCAGACAGACCAGAGCCTCCATCACAGGTGCAGACACGAACCATACACAATGAAGATGAATATCTGGAGCAAACGTCTGAGGTGTGTCTATTGTTAGAATAAAAATGAGCTCTATTGAGTCTTTTCTGAACAGAGTCCTCCAGGTCATGTGTGATACTTCAACATCTTCATCAACAGAAACTCACCAGACGCATGTTCTCACAGGCCTCGTGTTTAGACAGAGAGTGGAAGTCTCTGCAGAGAGAAACAGATACTTCAGATACACGAGAAACACGTCTGGATATCAGCAAACACTGACGCAGAACAATACTTAATGGTAAAAACAGACTACTAGTGCTTCTGATTTGAGGATGGATGAGGGTTTGTGGAGTCCAAATAACTTATTGTTATTTGACTAATAGATATTTACACACTTACTGGCCACTTTATTAGGTACACCTGTCCAACTGCTCGTTAGCGCAAATTTTTAATCAGCCAATCAGATGGCAGCAGTTCAATGCATTTACGCATGTAGACATGGTGGAGAGGATCTGCTGCAGTTCACAGCGAGCATCAGAATGGGGAAGAAAGGGGATTAAAGTGGCTTTGAACGTGGCATGGTTGTTGGTGCCAGACGGGCTGGTCTGAGTATTTCAGAAACTGCTGATCTACTGGGATTTTCACGCACAACCATCCATAGGGTTTACAGAGAATGGTCCGAACAAGAGGAAATCTCCAGCTGT
>CAIGQQ010034325.1:408798-427265 GCA_903798035.1 Danio albolineatus
CAATGACCATAGACAAGACAGAAATACAGTAGTGACTGCAGGATGAAAGACAGTAGTGGAGGAAAAGCACCGATACTGCACTAAACATGTCCTCAAGGGGAAGGAAAAGTCCACATTTATAAAACTACTCAGTAAAGTACAACTCCTGAGAAAAACTCCTCAATTACAGTAGTCTGAGTATTTGTAATTAGTTACTTTACACCACTGGTCATATATATTTTTTATATCTAAATATGAGTAAACATTTTCTCAAATATATGAATGCATTTATTTATAGAAACATAAGATGTGTGTGATGTGAATATTTATTATGTCAAAACAAACTTTTATTTTGGATGCGATTAATTAGCATAAATCTTTGCCAAGCACTACTCGCATTACTTCTCTTATGTGGGTTTAACATATTTACATATGATTCTAACACGTTATTTAAAAATGAATGTATCTAAAAATGATCAAAAGTTTAGACAACTGTATGTATAAGCAATTTGATTTGAGCTGAGATGATAATAATAAATCCCATTTTCTTTTACCGTGTCAACAGGGGTTACATATAACGAAGGACCAGTCATGTTTGAGAATTACATCATGCCATGTAATGTATCTGTCCTATGTCATTTTTAGTTTTATTTTATTGAAAAACGTTTCTCTTTGATGGGTTAGAACCTCATGGCTGTGATTAAAGCATATTCAAAGGCAAACTCTGGATTCTGTCTACTTACTTCCAATCAGAACTAGAATGGATTTCATAGTTTAATGGGAAAGATTGTGGCTTGATTAGTTTTGTGAAGCCAGAGCTCAGATTGACGGCTGAACGTCTGGGAGCTTTGGCCGCAGTGAATTGTCAAGCCCCGCTCACTATGGTGTAAGACTCACAGGATAACAAAAATCACATTTCATTTTGTGACACACCTTGTTTGTGGGCATGAAATTGCCCTCAGAATAACTGTCTGAGACACAACTTTGCATCATTCATTCATGAATGTCTTGTTTACAACCGAGATGCATCAATATCCTAAATGATCTGTCAGCAAAACATATACAGTGCCTATATAAAAACATCATACCCCTTTGAAATAGTTACATTATTTGCCAAACTGCCTGAAATCAAACCACATTCCAAAGACCTTTTCCAGATTTATTTACAATTTTGGTTTTACAACAAAACCATTGAGGTGACATGGTGGCACAGTGGGTAAAGCCCTGGTCAGATCACACGATTTTAATTTTATTAATTTTATTAATAATTATTTCAATAAATGCACATAGCACCTTTCTTTATGTATAAATATGCAATTAAACACTTTTCACCTATATTGTAGAAATAACAATTTTACATAAAATAGATCCTTATAACAATGTGCACTTAATGGGAATAACAAATGTTTAGCTTCTCAATATATCACACTCGCACTGATTTTCCAACAGGAAAGCACTTACTCTGTCTGGATCCTTTTCCCTGAGTGCAATTTTCAACTCATTTCTTGCTCCCATAAAGTTGGTTCCTTGATCAGATCTCACAACTGTGCCGAACTGTGCTGAAACAGCATAGATCCTATATAAAGGAATCAGTTTAAGTCATTACGTAGTTTAATGTGTACAGCACAGGAGCAAAGACAAGTTAACGGGAGACCTTTTGTGCATATGTTGTCCAAATTTAACAGAAAATGAACCAAAACGATTCCATTCATCCCAGTGTATGTAAGCGGAGGAGATGGATCGACTCTTTCTGCGGAAAGATCTGCCATTTTTTGTTCCTCAACAGGTCTGGCAAATAACAAATCTTGTAATGAAGGACACCACAGCTTTGCTGATTACTGATGAAAAATCACTTTAACTGATTGCAGTCAGGATGTGGAGGAAGGCTACTGTTTGCCCGCTCAGTGTGGTTCTGCAATAAAAAAATGTAAAATAAATGAACAGGTTGGCGACGCAGTAGGCAGTGCTGACCAGTTGCATCAGTTTAATGCTTCTGATGAACCACAATTCGAAAGCAAGGTCCATTTTTCATTGGTTTATTTTCAGTCATTTCTGATTGATCATTACATTTTTTTTCAGTTATTTCAGTCACCACTGTAGTTTCGATGGAAGGGTACCAACAAGTTTGTCTACATCTGTGTAACACATTTAACATTTTAAAGTCATTCATTCATTTTCTTGTCGGCTTAGTCCCTTTATTAATCAGGGGTCGCCACAGCGGAATAAACCGCCAACTTATCCAGCATTTGTTTTACGCAGTGGATGCCCTTCAAGCCATAACCCATCTTTGGGAAACACCCATACACACTCATTCACACTCATACACTATGGACAATTAAGCCTACATTAATTCACCTGTACTGCATGTGTTTGGACTTGGTGTGGGTTTCCTCCGGGTGCTCCGGTTTCCCCCACAACACGGGAGAACATGCAAACTTAGAAACACTAACTGACCCAGCCGAGGCTCGAATCAGCGACCTTCTTGCTGTGAGGCGATCGTTCTACTCACTACGCCACTGTGGCGCCGCCTTTTTTTGGAGGTTTTTTTTTTTATTCACATATTTCAAGTAAAACTTGGATGTTAATTAATTTTTATTATGGTCCAATTTTGTAAGTTGTTTTAGATAGTTTTGGCAATCAATAAAAGGATGACTGTGCATGCTCAACTTTCATGTAATTAATGCTATCAGCTGAATGTTTGACCATATGTACTGTTTTTGTTTCAGGGAGCGTCTTGGCATCTGTGATGTTGTCTTATGGCAACTCTGGTTCCAGTCAAGAGTTGCAGATGGTGGAGTTAGCAGTGATGGACATTCCTACAGTATAGCTGGAAGAACTATGTGTGTGCGCACTTAATAAACAAGCAGAGTTTGCAGTAAGTTGTTGTCCCTTGGCACTAATAACTTAATATCCTCAACACAAGACGATCCTTAAGGTTCATTTTAATCTTACCAGGTGTCAAGTCATGTTTATTTCTTTAGCACTTGTATTATGTAGATCAGGGGTGACCCTGCTCCTGGAGATCGACCGTCCTGCAGATTCCACTTGAAACCCATATCAAACACACCTGCCTGTGATTATCTAGTGCTGTTCAGGTCCTAATTAGTTGGTTCAGGTGTGTTTGATGAGGTTAGGAGCTGAACTCAGCAGGAAGGTCGATCTCCAGGAGCAGGGTTGACCCCTGATGAGGATCATAGGTCTCAAGCTCAATTCCTGGAGGGCCACAGCTCTGCACAGTTTTGCCCCGACACTAATCAAACACAGCTGATTCAACTAATCAAGGTGTTCGTGACTCTTTTGATTACCTTGGCTGTTTCTCGATATGCGATATTGCGTTCTTGTGATCTCGTGTAACGTTATCATCAACTGGCAAAGTTCAGTTCCAATACTCGAGACTGCAAGAACGGAGGACGTGTGAAAGTTCCCGGATGTGTTCTTGATATTGAGGACACATCGATGCAGACTTGAGCACCGAACTCGCTCTAGATCAGGGGTCTCAAACTCACGGCCCGCGGAATGATAGTTTGTGGCCCCCGCTTTAAGTTGAAAGTTTAAAGGGCCACGAAACCCCCCAGTCTCAGCGTGGTGTTTTCACACCTCTAGTTTGGAAAAGCTCAGTAAAGTGGGCGTGTCCAGCTCTGTTTAGGTAGGAGTGTCGGGGAAGGGGAAAGAGGGAAGGTTTTGCATAAAAATGGGAGTTTCCATTTGTGCACGCGCTCCTTTTCACACAGACTGTATATACATGGACATCAGTAATCGAATTATTTGCCAAATTATTAATTTGTTGACTTAAACGGCACTTTCTCTTTATTTTCGGATTCGCGTGATGGGCAGGGCTTCTGTCTATGGGTGACTGTAGCTTTATTGCTAAATGGCTAACAGGTGTTTTATAGAGAGAATAACTGTTTTATGTGCTTTATGAAGGCTGATATTCCACTGATAGTCTACTGATGAAGGCTGATAGTCCATTAGATTATTTCAGAGGTGCAGCAGCTCTGTGAGCTCATAAACTCCTCCAGAAACTGAACCTGGATGATGAAAGCTTTCAGCGGTGCTTCTGACTGAGCCGAGCCCAGTTTTCCCTCAGGACACCAACAACAACAGGCGCTACGTCATAATCACACCCCCACAAGAGCAAGCTCCTGATTGGTTAACGCGGCGCGAACGTCCGCTGAAGCTCATTTTCATTTCATTTTCAAACTGAAGCGATTCGCGCGAATTGGGGCATTAAGCGTGTCAAACGCGCGGCGCCATTCACGCGTATCGCGTTGCAGGATGCCTATTCACGCCTTTGCATTGACTTAACATGTAAATCACTCGCGCTTGATGCGTCTTCCGCAACTGCTGTAAGGTACAATCTTCGAAGCGATCATGAATATTAATGAAGTTGCGCTGCGTACACAATAGAGCGCTCTGGTTGGTTTGAACCAAGTCTATCTCATGAATTAATGCCGAACACACAGAGACGTCAGAAAGTGCTGGCCGGGACAGGCGTCCACTCTCCACGCTGGAATATACGCAAGGATCTCATCGGCGTGACGCAGCTTCAAAAATTCGTTTCAAGCCGGAAGAACAAATTTGCTCGAAATAACGCAAAAACAACCAATTTTCACTTTTTAGTCAATTATATGTGTCCTATTAGTGTTTATAGCAGCGTGAGACATATATGACTGTCAACAGCTCAAAACATGTGTTTTGGTGTTTCATGGCCCTTTAATGTCAGTGCGGCCTGTGAGTTTGACATGAATGGCACTTTTTACTGTTTTGTGTGTGGAGCTAAGCGAATCTACCAATCACGGTGGGGTATATGGCTTTCAGAGGCGGGACATCGGCTTGATGCAGGCAGAGAAACGTTTCTCAACATTTCGGACATTCGTCCCAGCGCACTTCATTCACAACACTTCAAAAAAATATGCTGCCTAGCAGGACATTCTAGCAGATAAATGTATATAAAGCAGTGCTGAATTTAAGCCGGATCTTGCCAGATCCTGTTTCGGGAAATATCAGATATTCCTGTTTTGCTTTCCGGTATTTATTTTAATTGATTCGGCATTAACTTGTGCACGGTGAATGCCTGCATATGTGCATGTGCGTGTGTGTGCGTGTGTGTGTAAGTGTGTGAGAGAGAGAGTGCAAGCTTTGCTGTGTGGAGTGTGTGCACACGCATGACGGTAGTGACCATCCCCAAGTTAAAACAAAAGTCGCGCTTTACTATTGGTCCTGAACAATATTTTCAACCAATCATCTTTCTTATTCTAACAATCACTCTCATTGGTTGGTGGTTATTGTTTCGCGCTCAGTGAGCAGTGAAAGTAAATAATGGCGTAGTGGCCTACCTAAATATCTGTTTTCGCTTCTTTTAAACCACAAGTAAATTTGTTAATGAGCATGATCAAATGACCCCTCCCTGGATCAGGACAGTGTGACAGAAGGTCAGCCACAGAACATGATTATGTTGATAATCTTCTTGAAGATTAAATTTTTCACTTGGTAGTGAACTGAAATGGCACTTAGAGAGTTAATGTGAGCTCTCTCTCTATCTCTTTCTTTCTATGACAAAAGTTATGTGTACATGGCATAAAAGAAAAGTATGGAACTCAGTGCAGCCTGGTCGTCTTCAGTCACATATCGACACCTGTCCATCGGCAGTAATAATCCTCGGTAACCCAGACCAATTACACGGTCGCACCGTTACTTGTGAAAGAAGTTAAAACAAATTAAA
This sequence comes from Danio albolineatus, assembly GCA_903798035.1. Taxonomy (NCBI): domain Eukaryota; kingdom Metazoa; phylum Chordata; class Actinopteri; order Cypriniformes; family Danionidae; genus Danio; species Danio albolineatus. The sequence continues at coordinate 414,500 of CAIGQQ010034325.1, forward strand.
ATGATTTTTTCCCCCTGTAACAACAGCAAAGCGGATAACAGTGAATCTAAATATTATTACTATTATTATTATTATTATTGATAACCCTAACCCTAACTACCACTATTTATTATTGACAGATTTAATAATTGAATTTTTGCTAATTTCTTCTTTTTTTTTCTTCTTCTTCTCAAATCTTTATTTTAATTTTAATATAATTATTATATTATTATTTAAAAGAAAAAAATAAACAAATTAGAAATTGATAATATAATTATTTCTAATTATACTATAATAATAATATATTAATAATTATATTAATAATATAATTAATTTCTAATTATACTATAATAATATAAATAATTTTATTAATAATATAATTGATTTCTAATTATATGATAATATATAGTCTAATATTATGTTCTAAAATTAGGAAATGTTTAACTTTATTCGTTAGTCCAAATCATCTCAAGATTAAATACTGATTTCAAATGATCATATTAATAAAGTAATGAGAAAAAGGGTAAACGTTGATCAGTTGTGGGATGAATTTGAAGACGGAAATCCGACCCCATCAGTATATGGCTATGACATAGTCAGAGATTTAACATGCTAATTAGCAAACAGTGTTCATCCACTTCCTAATCGACATCAGAAGATTAATCGCATATAATCTCATTGTGAATCTGGCATTGTTTAAATATCAATAGAAACACTACAGTAAGCTTCCATTAGTTAATGTTAGTTATGTAATAATGCGAACAATACATCTATGCCAGTGTGTATTTATCTGTGTTAATGAAAATACAGTTCATGTTAGCAAGGGAGTATTTGGATTATTATAATGCATTAGTAAATGCTTTATTAGTTCATGTTAGTAAATATATAATAACTAATGAAACCTTATTGTAAGTTATGACCCCCGAAAATATAGAGTAAATTAATTCACATGTGAACTGATTTCCGATCATGTGATTGCATAAGGACTGTTGCTTAAAGATCTGTATCAAAACCAGAAGACAACACTAGTTACTTGAGAAGATGAAGACTTTACCATACAGAGACGGGCAGCAGCTTTCAGGTATGACTTTATACTTCCTTTCAGAATTAGGATATATTTAATGTTTGCTACATTTATGGGGTGAAATGATCTTTACAAACTCTCAACAATACATTAGTTTGTGTCTTTTTACAAAATGTGATGCTTTTTCATCTCATAGTTGCAAGTTATGCGGTGTTAAAAAGAATCTTGCATCTTCTGCTTCAGTGTCTGATCCAGATGTGTTCCCAAAGTATCTGTTCATCCCTGCAGAGATAAAATATCGGCACTGCTTTCAAGGGGATCCGCTACAGTATCATCTATATTTACTTTCACTTTTAAAGCAAACACTGCCGGAAGGAGGCGCTGTGATGTCATTAAAAGACCAAAACAGCGGCACCCTGTGACAAACCCACAGACAGATCAAAATGATTAAGATAAAGCCCAGTGTTAATATTGTTCATGACATTATTAATATTAGACAGTTTCAATTTGAAATGACGGTGTTGTTGTACAATTAAAACATTCAGCTTTTAGTTATCAGAAGTAATAACCGACTAGATCACCAAATCACTGTAGCTTGATTTCCTGAATCCTGAATAAAACCTGTTTATTTTTTATTACTTGAACTGACAACACAAGAACATTATAACAAAGTTCAAGGGATCACAGATACATCTTAAACAAGGTCAATAATATACAGCCATAAGAAAGAAAAAAAAACACATACAAATACAAAAAATACTATCAGACAGAAAGGACTAACAGAAGAATAGTGTTAATAATAAAATAATTATGCCTAAAAAAACTGAATTAAACAAAATTAAGCAATTGAATGACAACACAATGACACTTAACAAAAACATAAGGAAAGCAACTAAAATCGAGAATCTTCTTTAAATACATCAGCGTAATATTTCAGGAATCTTAGAGTTTTTTTTAGTTTTAATAAGATGTAGTGATTTTAGGAGAGTTAAATTCTAAAGTGAGCAAAGCATGGGTAATTATTCGCGAATTTCTGTTTGTGAATGAAAAATTTGCCATATAAGATCAAAAAATTTATGATGTGCTCCAGGGATTTAGCTTCTGGGTTATTATTGTAATAAAAAGGAAAGTCTTTAAGACTAAAGCAGTTCACATCATTGACTGAAGCAAATATATGAGAACTTAGAAGGGACCAAAGTTGCTTGGATATAAAAACATATGTACAAGTGTCTCCTCTGCTTGTTTGCAGAAAGAGAATGAAACCTGTGTGTGTGTGCGTGTGCGCGCGCGCGCGCGCGAGAGAGAGTGTGTGTGTGTGTGTGTGTGTGTGTGTATTGATTGATTGTGTGTATTGTATTTGTTTTTGTGTGTTGAATTGTGTGTATTGATTGATTTGTTATGTGTGTGTGTGTTGTATTTGTTTCTGTGTAATGAAAGTAATGGTTGTGTGTGTGTGTATTGATTGATTTTGTGTGTGTGTGTGTGTGTGTGTGTGTGTGTGTGTGTGAGTGTTGATTGTCACTATTATATTTGTTTTTGTGCACTGAGTAATGTTAATCGTGTGTGTATTAATATATGAAATAAAAAGTAACACCTTTTTAACTTGTATTTAATGTTTACAATGCGAATCCAATTAGATCCACTTTATTTGGTAAACAAAGCAAGTCTCTCACATAAAATCTGTACTAAAAGACAGACAGTTGTACTTTACAAACTGTAGCTATTGTAAATGAATCATATGAATATTTTCATATTAATCAATATTACTGAAATTAATTTGAAAACTGAATAAATGTACATTTAAACACATTTACACCACTAAATAAACAGAATCCATGATGGGCTAAAAATCTGCGGAATTCTGCGCGCACAGATTCCGTGTGGCCCTAGTTATGAGACAGAGTTCGGAGACGTTGAATGACTGATCCTACTGCTGGATGACGCGTCGTCTGATGGTTGTAGGGAACGGCTATACGAGCAGTAAGGTCAGACTGAGTTCAAATGAGTCGCGATATACACAGAAGCAGTGTGAGCTCCTGTGAACGGGGTCACGTGTCCGTAGATGTTATGGCGGGCAGACGCAGGCTGGGCTGGGTGATTCTTCCAAGGGCGATGTCCGGCAGGCGTTTTGTAAAGACGGGAAGCGTGCAACGCAAAGTTCGTGCGTAGAACCCATAGACTGTAAAAAATATGGACGTAGTATCCGTGACGTCACCCATAGGTTTCTGATGAACCCAAAAGAAGCTACTAGTAGGCGTGGCCAACCGTCGCCATTTTGTTCAAGCGTCATCGCACCAATCGAGGCAAACCAAACAAAGGCAAAGAGGCGGAGCGTGGGCGGAGCTACAGGACGCATGCTGGCATTTAGCTAAGAGCTTTCTTATGGGAGAAACACATAATATTTCATTACCTGCGACTCGTTTGTGTTCTGACCACACGTGCTTGGTTGTACACTATATCAATAAAGTGTTTAGACTTTTAAAAACACTGCTGTAATACATCAAGCCACTTAACATCATTCTTATGACGTTTTTCAACAGGAAGAAAGTGCGGATTACATCCAAATACTTCAGATATAGTCTGTGTTAGTAAATGCAGGACTATTTAGGAAATCCAGGCAGAACACTGTATGACAACGCTTCAGATGACGATTTTATAGCCTACAGCTGATCAATCTGACAGATTCTGGAGTGCATTAGAGTTCAGAAGAACATTATAAATCATAAATGATCTGAAATAAAGCAATTACATTTATAGAGATGGTATAAGTATATAATTTCACTCACCTGGGAAACGGAGGCCACGTGAATGGTTTGACAGCACAATTAAGCGCACACAGCATGCCATATTATCTGATAATTGCAGGAAATAATTCCAAAAGGCGACTGACTGTGTAAAGCCACATAAAATAACACAAAAATACGATGAATATGCAGAGATCAGCGGCTAATCAGGCGGAATCAGCTGAGGTGACGTGACGGCGACCAGCGGGACTAGCTGTCACTCAAGTGGCCACGCCCTTAATTATGCAAACTTAATTTAGCTTAATATAAAGGAAACGGATGAGTTATAAATAAATATACCTCCTCACAGTTGTCATGAAGGGTAATATAAGCTTTATGAACCAAAATCGTTCTTTGTACCAGGCTGTAAACACCTTTTTTTCTGCTGTAAAGTTGGCCATTTCGCCAGTGGGCTCATTGGAGATTTGCTCTATTATGGAGCCAGGACAGCCAGGACTAGCCGAATTTTCGATGAATTGCAAGTTTTAGTTACTTCCGTATTGGCTTCCAGAGGGAGAGCGGGGGGTTGCCGCTTGGTAGAACCCCCTCATGAAGCCAAGCGAAAGCCAAATAAAATCTTTGAGTTTGGGCTTTTATTGTGGGCGGAATTTAGACAAACCCCCTTGGCGATTGTCCAATGGCCGTGGCTACTAAGCTGTATCCACGCCCATCTTCTCCCTGTATGTTCACGTCCGGGAGGAGTGAACCGTCGTCACAGGGCTGAGATTAAGATTTCATTAATGTTATCAACATTCTGTAAAGCTTCGTAATTAACTATTATTTACCGCTACAGTTTCATCATTTGAGCCAATGTTCTCTGAAGCCTTATAGCTTCAGTTTGAGACCAAACATTACAGCCCTTATCAAATACAGTTAATTACGTGCATTACACACGCTACAACATATCATTTATAAGCACACTTATAGTGAATACACATGCTTACATGCATAGCAAAACATACACAACATTTAGCAATAAAACATCAAAGCAAAACACACTTTTAAACGCGAAATGTCTAAAAAAAATCATGTTGGCTTTTTGTCTAAAGACAATCACAGGGTTCTCTTATCCGGACAGGAAAAGGGCGGGAGACCGTTTCCCCGGAGAGGAACAAACGCTTCCTTATCATGTTGGGTGTAGAACTCAATTACCATAGTCATGTGAGAAGCAGATAGCTGAAAAGATGGCGGATAGGCCTTTAATTAGTAACTAGGGTTAGAACACGTCCTTTGTTTCCTAAAGGGGAAAGACGCATGTGTATTGGAATTAGCTTCGGGCAATCCCTAATTACGAAGGAGGCGAAGTGGCTTCATGAGGCTTGTTTATGCCGATTATGGATTCAGCGTAAACGTGGCTTAATCACTACACAGGGTATATGCACAGCTAGTGTTTTTTCTCCTACCAATAAACCTCAAGTGAATGGTTAATGTGACATTTTTCAATTTTACATGTTTTACAGCATCAATGTTGTAATGTAATTAAATATAATCAGTTAAATAGACTTAAACAGTCATTTAGTTGTTAAAGTTTAAAATGAGATGAAAAGGCGTTTACACACATGCACTGTCAGGAGGATCAGCAGGTTAGTGCAGAAATTTCATTGAAAATACTGGAGTAAAATAAATGTTCATATTTAAAAAAAAATGTAATTTATTGCAGCGCTTCATGGACATTCTGAGACCCACTTTATATCATATCATCAGTCAGGCAGTGAAGATCAGTGATTAAAAACAAAACAATTTAAACAGACCTTAAACATGGCGATTTTATAACAGCATACAGATCACCGGAAGTGTTTTAACTGGGTTACTGAAAACGAAAAGTCCTTCTGCATATACCCTATACTGATTCATCTGACTAGGCCAGAGAAGTCGACAGTGCTTTTGGACACTGTTAACATAGGGCTTCCTTTTGGCATAGTACAGTTTTAACAGGCATTTGTAGATGTAACTGTATTGTGGTACTTGACAGGTTTGCCGCAGTAGTCCTGAGCCCATGTGGTGATCTCGCTTATAGATGAATGAGGATTCTTGATGCAGTGCCCCCTGAGGCACAGGAGATCAGGGTTGTTCAGCTTAAGCTTGCGCTCTTGTCCTTCATGCTCTGAAACTCCTCCAGAATCCTTCAGATCTTTAATGATGTTCTGCACTGCTGAAGGTGAAATATCCACATGTCTTCCTCTCTTTCTCTGAGGAACATTGTTTTTAAACATTTCAATCATTTTCTCATGTATTTGTTGGCAAACTGGCGATCCTCGGCCCATCTTTGTTCCTAAAGGACTAGACTTTTCTAGGATGCTGCTTTTGTACCAAATCCTGGTTACAATCACCTGTTGACAACACCTGTTTCACATCACATCATTATTTCACAAGTTTACCTGATTACTAGCCCTAAACTGTCCCTGCCCTAACCAAAAAATATATAAATATTGAGGAAATAATGTTTGTTGTATTGTCTGCAATGAAATACATTCATTCATTTTCTTTTCAGCTTAGTCTCTTTATTCATTAGGGGTCGCCACAGCGAAATGAACCGCAAACTAATCCAGCACGTTTTACCCAACCCATGGAAACCCACACACTCTCACTTACACACACATACGCTACAGCCCCTTTAGTTCATCAATTCCCCTACAGCGCATGTGTTTGGACTGTGGGGAAACCAGAGCACATGGGGAGAACGTGTAAACTCCACACAGAAGTGCCAACTGACCCAGCTGAGACTCGAACCAGTGACCTTTTTGCTGTGAGGTGATTGTGCTACGCACTGCACCACTGTGCTCAATAAAATACAAGTCAATGTAAATATAGAAATCACTACTTTCTTTTTTATCTTCATTTTCCATACTGTCCCAACATTTTTTGATTTGGGGTTAAATGTTCTTTATCATTATGATCAATTTAAATGTTTATATTGTGACTACTTTTTTTTGTCAGATCATTCCCTGCTGTGGAGAAGGCAGTGCGTTTCCTCGTTTCACTGATCCATCATGCAGTGACCACATCACGAACTAAAATCTACCCCTTAGAGCCATGCAGTGTGCAACAACAATTAGACGACTTTGAAAAATAAACACTGTGAACTCTGCATTATTCATTCATTTTCTTTTCGACTTAGTCCCTTTATTAATCTGGGGTCGCCACAGCGGAATGAACCGCCAACTTATCCAGCATTTGTTTTACGCAGCGGATGCCCTTCCAGCTGCAACCCATCACTGGGAAACATCCACACATTCTCATTCTCACACATACACTACAAACAATTTAGCTTACCCAATTCACCGGTACCGCATGTGTTTGGACTGTGGGGGAAACCGGAGCACCCGGAGGAAACCCACGCAACCACGGGGAGAACATGCAAACTCCACACAGAAATGCCAACTGACCCAGCTGAGGATCAAACCAGCGACCTTCTTGCTGTGAGGCGACAGCACTACCTACTGCGCCACTGTGTCGCCAACTCTGCATTAGTGGTTGCTAACTCAGGGAGAAAGAAAACATTTTAACAGGTCAACTCTTCAGTTTGTGTTAAGCATTAGAAAGTTTTAAATAGCACAAATTGGTCAGGACAAGTATCATTTATGTTTCCACTTTTAGTAAAGTGTTTACATCAAATTTAGTTTGAGACCTTCGTGGCCAGTGTTGGGTAAGTTACTTTAAAAAAGTAATTAATTACTAATTACTAATTACTTAATCAATATTGTATTAAAAATACTTTTCTAATTACTGTGTCTGAAAAGTAACTTAATTACTCAATAAGTAATTTAACTAAATACTTCTTGAAATCCCTATAAACCTTGAGTGGACAAATAATAAATATTTAACTAAATAATAAATACTTAGATAAATCATATGAGTCAAACATGAAATAGTTTAACCTTTTAGTTTTCTGAATCATCTTTATTATATTCCATTTTTAAAAAATCTATAATAATTACATGCATAATAATGTTTAATATGCAATGTAACCTTCTTAAATATTATTCTGCATATCTATCGATCAGGCAGGATCAGGCAATCTTTACAAAAACAGCATTATTTTTGTCGGTATTAGAATGAAAGCCCGTGCAGTATGATCGGAAGTGGACAAAAGGCTTCAGATTTATACGGCATGTTTTTGAACTGGATTGTCTCTCTTGTTTACCTGTGATCCGATCCAGCAAAAGGTGTCTTATTACTCTGTAAACAGAGCAGCATCAGTCATGTTAAACTCGCCGACTCCCTCTGTCACATCTGCGTAGTCATCCTAGCCTTTCTCATAGTAATCTTCATAGCCCATGTAAGGTGCGCGATAGCCTTGAAAAAGCCGCGCGCTACAGCACGCAGGCGCGCAATGAGGAAAAATAAATTGATTAATACTGTAATGTTCTTGTCTGGGAATATTTTCATTTGGTAAAACAGCCACTCGCTTCAGCTGAGTCCGACATCTTCCGCTTTATGACTAGCAGCAAACTGGCGCGCGGCGCTATCACACGCATCTGCACTACGATGATTTTAAAGCTCCAGAGTTTACTTTTACCTTTAGAACATAAATTAATAAAATTGTGTAAGATTATTCAGCGAGTTAAATTATTTTACAATGTAACGCAGGTACATTATAAGTAACTGTAATTAAAATACCTAAAAATGAACAGTAATTAGTTACTCTACTTTTTCAGTGAAAAAGTAATTTAATTACAGTAACGCGTTACACCCAACACTGTTCGTGGCTTTAACATTACACAAAATCAGCTTTGACTTAATTAGTTTTTTTAATAACAAACCATAAATGTGTGATATTTGCTGTATGCCATTACACTCCAAGCAGTCATTTTTGTGATTTAATGTCTTGATGTGAGGTTCTTGTACTTTTCCTGTTTTCGGTACTGGATTGTTCTTGTAGCAAAAATAAATAAATATATATATATATATATATACTGTTATATTTTGGTCCACCTAGCGTTGTTCTAATTTATGAAAAGTAATTACTTCTGTAAAGTTGTCCTGAGTGTTTCATGTATTCACCACATCATTTCATTCCTAAATAAACATTCCAGTGCAGTTTTTGTTGTTGTTGCTGTGCGTTCAAAAATTGTGTTGGTGTTAACAATCCTTTCTTTTTGATTTTTAGACGTTTGTATTGTTGTTTTGCACAGGTCCACCAACAGCAGCTGCTATGAGATAAGTTCTATAATCACAGAGCAAAGTCCAAAAACTGTTCTGGTGAATATTTAACAAACGCACATACTGAAATTGAGGACGGTGTTGAGTTTCCTCCATAAGTTTTTGCTGTCATTTTGCCTCAAGTTGTCGAGCATAGATGGCGCACAGTAAAGGTAGGTTTTGAAGCCTTCTGGGGTTTTTTCTCTCAGACTATGTTGGTAATTAAGAGGTATTTTAAATATTTACTTTCTCACGTATTAAGAAAAAAAAGAAGAAAATCGATAAAGCAATAGGGAGAGGGTGCCACCTTTCGTTTGGTACCTGTTCTTCCCTGTTTTCTAACTGTAAGGGAGTAGAAGGAAAATTATGTTGTTTAATTCTTTATTTTTATATATTTTTTTGTTAATGTGGCCGATTCATTTAGAGATTTGTTTATTTATTAATTTTTATACACAAGAAAGAAAGGTGTGTTATCTAGTGGTTAACTTCAGCAAAACTTGAAATTAATGTTTTGTTTCATCCGTTCGAGAGTTCCTATGTTTGTTGTGGGTGGGGCTGTAATTAGTGTGACACCGGGAGAACGGTAAAGCTTCCCTCTGTGCGCACGCGCTCAGTTGCGTGGTGTGCGCAGGTGGAGAAGCAGAGGTAATTTTCGCTCTCGTTTATCCTGCATTTACAGTCTCTTTGCGATTTATAATCATTCTATTTTTGATGTTAAAGTGTAGCTAAGGGTTTCTGTCATAATATGTGTCTGTGTGATCAGTGTATTTTACTCTAAAATGCCATGTTTATTGTGCTTTATTTAGAGTTTCATTTGCACGCGTATTTTTCATGCAGGAAGAGAGAGAGTAGTTTTCCGGTGTTACAGTGTGTACTTACCGTGCCTCACTACTCTGTTTAAGGTATGTATTTAGGTTAACTTGTTATTTTGTGTATCCAAGGATATGATTTATTTTAAATTTAGAATAATTATGTAAATTGTATTATGGCAAATGTTTTGTATAATACTAATGCTACTAATGTGAACTGAAGTGATTCGGTAGCTAAATATTAATGCGGTTTACAGCCATGATACAGGTCAGATGTGACTGTACTTTTTTTTGCAAGTTGCATGTTAACTTTGGAAGAGTTTTGGTTGTTTGGAGTTTGCATATTTTGTTTACATTGTATAGTTTGTGGGATTTTATTTTTATTTACATTTGAATGTTTGAGATATAAGAAAGTATGCAATTTTTTGTGGTGCGCACGCGCTGAGTTGCGTGGTGTGCGCAGGTGGAGAAGCAGAGGAAGAGAGAGAGAGTAGTTTTCCGGTGTTACAGCGTGTACTTACTGTGCCTCACTACTCTGTTTAAGGAATAAAACAGCGATTCCTTCACCTAATCTGTGTGTCGCCGTGTTTCTGTGGTGTCTGGGAGGGATTTCCATTTGAGACCTGCTACATTAAGGCAAGTTAGTCCTCCTCCCGGTGTACAGTTTACTTTTTATTTTCTATTTTTGGTCAATGCTCTCTCCTGAAAAGTAAATGCTTCAATCTTTTTTTTTTTTTTTTTACCTTTTTTAAAAAGGAAAGTTGAATACACCTTTTTGTTATACAAATAATTAAGAAATAGGCAAATTATATATTTCTCCCAACATTTTCTAAGTAAGAATTGCACAATCCCAATTTGTACAAATTGCCCAAATCTAAAGGGAAAATCTGCTCATTCTTCTTCTAAACTGTGAAAATTGTAATGTTTGAGTATTTAAAAAAATGTTTTTTGTATTAAAAAAAAACAATATTAAAATAAACGTATATATAATTTTAATATTGTTATTATTATTATTTTTAATACAGCACAAGGGGGAATATTTAGCACACTCAAACAGACTTCACTCATGAGAAAAGGTACTCTTGATGAAGAAAAGACAACTGGAGGACTGATCATGAGGATTGTTCTTGTGGGTAAAACTGCTGTTGGTAAAAGTGCAGCTGGAAACACAATCCTGGGACAGAAAGAGTTCAGATCTGCTAGAAGAATGGCTTCAGTAACCCGTGAATGTTCAGCAGCTCAGGCCACAGTTTCAGGCAGATCTGTGTCTGTAGTCGACACTCCTGGATTATTCGACACAGAGATGAAACCTGAAGAGATAATGATGGAGATCAGCAGAAGTGTGTATGTCTCCAGTCCTGGACCTCACGCTTTCCTCATCGTGTTCAGAACAGATGAAAGATTCACTGAACATGATGAACAGATTCCTCAGATGATTGAGCAGATGTTTGGTGAAGAAGTGCTGAAGTACTCCATCATTCTCTTCACTCATGGAGATCAGATGAAAGGAAAGACATTAGAGAAGCTGATAGAGGAGAACAGAGGATTAGGATCTGTCATCCAGCAGTGTGGAGGCAGATATCATGTGTTCAACAACAGAGATGAGGATAACAGAGAGCAGGTGGAGGATCTACTGCAGAAGATTGACTCAATGATACAGCAGAATGGAGGAGCACACTATAGTAACCAGATGTATGAAGATGCTCAGAGATTGAGACAAGAGGAAGAAGAGCAGAGACTAAGAGAAGAAGAAAGACTGAGAGAAGTAGAAATGAGAGTAAAAGAGGAGGTGAAGAGATGGAGTGAAGAAGAGAGGAAACTGAGCGAAGAAGAAAAAGAAAAAAGGAAACTAAGATTTGTAATAAGTGATACAAATGAAATAGTGAGCGCTAAGATGGAACCAGGGACTGGGTTTCAAGCATTTTTTAGCAAGTATGAAAATTGTATGAAAAGCTGCTCGTGTAACTACTGCTGTATTTGCTAAAGTTAGCGTTGCACCTGTTGCTTTGGGTGTTGCTGTTGGTACTGCTGTGGAAGAAATCTTTTTTAATCATAACTAACATTTAGTGCCAGGCATAGAATAATCATGAAGAGTCACATCCAAAATAAAAGTTTGTTTTGACATAAGATATGTGTGTGTACTATGAATATTTATTATGTTTCTATACATATACAAATGCATGCTTATTAATGTAATTAATGCATAAACTGTTTTAGTATTTAAGAATAAAATATGTATATGATACAAATTGTGTATACATTTAATGACCTATTTTGTGTAGTTTTGATTTTATGCATGCATCTAAAACTTTAATTTTCAATGTGATATATTATTTGTATCAAAAATAGTGGTGGAAAGAGCACTGAAAACTCATACTCCAGTAAAAGTACCATTACTTGCCCAAAAATGTAGAGCAAGTAGAGTAAAAGTATCTGCAGTAAATATTACTCAACGTATGAGTAAACAGTAGCCCTTTTAGAAGTACTCAAGAGTAGTGAGCAGTGAGTATTACACTGTAGAGAAGCTGATGCGTTTACAGAATGTTAACGTTAATGTTAATGTCCCTGCACAAACAACATGTGGTGTATTCTTCCTATTTTCATTCTTTCCTTCCAACCTTCCTTCAATTATTTGTTTGTTCTCTCCTTCTTTCATTCATTCGTTTGTTGCCTCCTTCCTTCGTTCACTCGTTCATTCGTTCATATTTTTGTTCCTTCATTAGGTTCTTTTGTTCATTTATTCGTTTGTTCATTCCTTCCTTCCTTCGTTTGTTCAGTCCTTCCTTGAATTCTTCCTTCATTCGTTTGGTCCTTCCTTCTTTCCTCCCTTCGTTTGTTCGCTCAGTCTTTCTTTCATATTTTTGTTCCTTCCTTCATTAGGTCCTTTGTTTATAGACTGACTAAGGAAGGAAAGAATGAACAAACAAATAAACAGTCTCTGGATCATTGCGTGTGCAGATTTTGAACATCTTCTTGGACATTTTTAATGTTTCCCAAAGGTTTGCTGCGTTTATAAAGCGCCCATGTCT
>CAIGQQ010034325.1:437265-451048 GCA_903798035.1 Danio albolineatus
TCCTCCTAAAATAGCTCAAACTAAAAACAAACTAAAAACTACTTTCAAAAATATTCAGCTTTGATATTAATGAGTGTTTTGAGTTCATTGAGAACATGGCTGTTGTTCAATAAAATTAATCCTCAAAAATACAACTTGCCAAATAATTCTGCACTCCCTGTATTGTTATGACTTTGAAATATTGACATTCCTTTCCTGTTCATCTTTATAAAGAGGCCTTGACACAATCTACGTAACACAAGTGCTAAAGAAACAAACATGACTTGATGTGTGTTAACATTAAAATGGTCCTTGTGGATGTTGAGGTTGTTATGTTATCAATGCCACGGGACAACAACTTACTGCAAAATCTGCTTATTTATTAAGTGCGCACACACATAGTTCTTCCAGCTATAGGAACGTGCATCACTGCTAGCTCCACCATCTGCAACTCTTAACTGGAACCAAAGTTGCCATAAGACAACATCACAGATGCCATGAAGTTCCCTGAAACAAAACAAACAGTACATATGGGTAAACATTCTGCTGATAGCATTAATAAATGACAAGTTGAGCATGCGCAGTCATCACTGTATTGATTAAAATCTCTGTTTAATCAGAAAATGCATAAATGACTTACAAAATTGGACCAGAATAAAGAATGAATTTACTTAATGTGTGTGAATAATAATAATAATAATAAATACGCTTAAAATCTTGTTATAGAGATAAAAATGTGTTATAGAGATGTAGATATACTACAACTACAGGAAAACTACAGTGGTGACTGAAATAACTGAATAATGTAAATGGTTAATGAAAGAAATGACTGAAAATGAATGAAAATTGGATCTTACTTTTGAATTGTAGTAGAAAACTAATGAAACTGGCCTGGGCAAAATTAAAGGGTGACAAAATGTACAAAAAGCACGCACACCACTTTAACTGGGTGCTCAGCCAAACGGCAAAAACTGCTATATATCTATTCAAAAGGCAGCATCACCAAAGCTCCAAAGATGCACGTTTATTAAATTCAAAAGCTGACCGAAAGCGTGCACCGTTTCCAGCACCGAACAACAGATCCAAACAAAAAATTATATTTCAAGAGTTCACGCTTAGCTGGCTTGTTTGGCATGCTGTCCCAGGAGAGCCTTGAGCTCATAAGATCCTCGAGCCCGGGGCTTCCTCCCGTTTGCAGGGCGAGAGGGGAGTTTGAGCTCAGGTAGATCTGGAGAACTCCCCTGCTGTAGTAGCTGATGAACAGATAGTGATCGCTCTTAAGAGATAACTACTTACTAGAGGCACGTCTATGGAGCCGATTTGGATTAGTCGATTATCTTAAGCTGCATGTTTTTGGATAGTAGGGGACCCAGGGGAAACCCACGGAGAGAACGTGTAAACTCCACACAGAAACGTCAGCTGGCTTGGTAAGGACTAGAACCAGTGACGTTCCTGCTGTGAGGCAACAGTGCTAACCACTGGGCCACCGTGCCACCCATCTAGGAAAGAAGGATGAGTAGGGATGGAAGGGGGGATTCTTCAGATGAAGATGGCTGTGATATGGAGCTTAGGGTGTTTATAGTGGCTTAGGAATCGTCTGATTGGTGAATCATAAATTCAATAATGCAGCACCAGCTGTGATCAATCATAAGCACGTGATCCTCTCCAAGTGAGTTTATAAATAAACTTCACTTGAGTTCTAATTTAATTAAATCACTCAAACAGGTAGTACTTGGAACTAAACTATCTCTCTGATTAAGAAAAAATATCCATAGCCTCTAGCCCACACTGAAATGGATCCAGATCTCTGGTGTGGGTGTGGGCTCTAAGATGGCCCCGAGTTTTGCATCCTAATTTTGTGGTATGTTTGAACAGCAGTCTATTTTTAATTCTGATTTTGAATTTGTGTTTGAAACATATTGTTCTATGGCAACGATACATCAATGATGTCTTTTTAATATGGAGTGGTACTGAATCAGAGCTATTAGAATATCACTCTTATGTCAACAACAGCTCTAATGCTTTTAAGTTCACTGTGGAGTTCCACAAACACAAAAGGACAGGGATCTTAATAAATTTAGGATTTTTATTCCAGATACATTGGCTCCAAGAGGTTTAAATGAGGAGTTTGACATTTATCCTTTCCTTTAATAATGTTTAATTAGGTGTTTGGGTATTTGGCTAAATTTTGATATATATTTTGTTGTATTATTCTGTTGTATTTCCTTGTTATATTCTGTTATGTTTTCTTTTTTATGTGATGTAATACTAGGGTTTGTTTCTGTTTTTTTGTTTTTTTATTTTTCTTGTTGTGAGATTAATATAGGAGATCATGTGATCTGGAGGAGTACAAAAAGAAGCACCTTATAGTGATAAACACTGTCTGATGAAGAGCCGTGTGCTCGAAACGGTACACACTTTGTCTCAGCCTTTTTTAATTCAATAATTTTTTGGAGCTTTGGTGTTGCCGCCTTGAATATAAATTTTGCTACATTAAAGGGTACCAACAATTTTGTCCACATCTGTATGCATAAAAAGTGTTGTATTTAAGGCAAGCATACTAAACATAAATAATTAAATGACCTAAAAATAAACAGAAATGCTTTACTTCTTCGGCAGAAAAGTTCATTACAGTAAGATGGAGCTGCGCCTAAAATCACAGTTCTACATTTTTCTACACAACCATTACAAGAATGCTCTAAATATTATTAATGCGAGCAGCATGAATGGATTTGACAAGTGCTATATCTGTCATCATCACATGACCTACCTGCAGTTGTGATGCTGCGCTCCCATTCATCAATTCTCTTGCGTTGCATTATGGCAGAGGTGGGCAAACTTGATCGTGGTGGACAGTTGTCCTGCACAGTTTAGCTCCAACTCTAATCAAACACACCTGCTTATAGATTTCTAGTGATCTTGAAGACACTGATTAGCACGTTCAGGTGTGTTTGATTGGTGTTGGAGCTAAACTGTGCACGACGCCGGCCCTCCAGGACAGAGTTTGCCCACCCCTGCATTATGGGATAGCGTATAGCTTCCACTGGAGGTGCACTTCAGAATCAGGAGGTCATCGGGGAACTTCTCACCTACTGTTATTCCAGTACTGTGCACTTAAACACACTACTCGTCTCACATACTTTTCTCTCATTATATATAGTATGGAAGTCTGATGTTCAGAGATTCTGTAAGCAAAACAGTTTGCTTAGGTATAAATAAAACAGTCCAAATTGCCAATAAAATAAAATAGGAACATTATTAAACATGTAAAATGTAGAAAGAGCTCACCTCATCATCACGCAGCATGAAATAGAGAAGTACCACACTCAGATCTACTGACCTGCTGAATAATGCTGCCTGAGGAGAGATGTACCGTGAAGTAACCACACAATCCCACAGTGTAAAATAATCGTAATAGTTGAAAACAACACTGTACCTTTTTTAGTCCCGCTTATGGTCTCCGTTAGTGTCATCTCTTCAGCAGGATGAAGACATTTTCTGCTGTTCTGGTGTGTGACGCTGTTTTATACCTTACTGTAGTCTTCAGCTGGAGTTGCATTTGAACATCTCAAACCGGTGTGAAATTCTCAGGCTGGACATGTAGGAGCTGTTTGCTACCCCTTTCTTGTGTCTCTAAATCCCTCCTTTTGCTGCTGAGATAACGTTACCCATCTTTTTTTTTCATGCTCTCAAGTTTATATTTTTCTATTTTGTTTCCTTTTTTTTACCTAGTTCCTTGAGTGCCATCAGATCTTTTAGCAACAGCAGTAGCACCAACAGCAGCAACTCCAAAAGCAACAACAGCAGCTCCAGTGGCAGCCAAATCACCATATCAATTGTAATGAGTCACAAATCTAGCTAACCAGGGTACCTCTTGCTTAACTCTTTCCTTATTTTCCAGTGATCTATACTCTGCTGACTCTCTCAATCTCCTCTCGTCTTTGCATCTCCTCTATCCATCTTCTCTCCACTCTTCTTCTTCTTGTCTGAATCTCAGTGTCTTCAAGAGTGTCTTCAAACATCTGGTTACTGTAGTGTCCTCCTCCATTCTGCTGTATCGAGTCAATCTTCTGCAGTAGATCCTCCACCTGCTTTCTGTTATTCAATTTGTGTAAAACAATCAAAAGACGATCAACTACACACACAGTTTTGGCTTTGTTTTCTCTCCTCTCTCTCCTTTATCATTCTCTCTAACTCCTCTTGTCTTCGTTTCTCTCGTCTTCTCTGTTCTTCCTCACTCTGTCTCTCTGCTTTAAGTATTTCAGCTTCTATTTCTGCTCTGATTCTCTCCTCAATGTCTTTTCTCACTCTCTCAAGCTCCTCTTGTCTTTGTTTCTCCTCTTGTTGTTTTCTCTCCTCTTCTCTCTCTCTCTTCTCTTCTTCCTCTTTTCTGGTTCTCTGAGCGTCTTCATACATCTGGTTACTGTAGTGTCCTCCTCCATTCTGCTGTATCATTGAGTCAATCTTCTGCAGTAGATCCTCCACCTGCTCTCTGTTATCCTCATCTCTGTTGTTCAACACATGATATCTGCCTCCACACTGCTGGACTAGAGATCTTAATCCACTGTATCTCTCTATCAGCTCCTCTACAGACTCTCCCTCCAGCAGATCTCCATGAGTGAAGAGAATGATGGAGTATTTCAACACTTCTTCACCAAACATCTGCTCAATCATCTGAAGAATCTGCTGCTCCTGTTCAGTGCATCTCATGTTCACAGGAAACACAATGAGGAAAGCGTGAGGTCCAGGACTGGAGAAATACAAACTTCTGCCGATCTCCATCATTAACTCATCAGGTCTCATCTGAGTGTCGAAGAATCCAGGAGTGTCGACTACAGACACAGATCTGCCTGAAACTGTGGCCTCAGCTGCTGAAGATTCATGAGTTACTGAATGTATATTCATCTTAGATCTGAACTGTTTCCGTCCCAGGATTGTGTTTCCAGATGCACTTTTACCAACACCAGTTTTACCCAGAAGAACAATCCGTCTGGAGGGGAGACCAGAGACTCCAGACACTGGTTCATTATTTGCTGCCATTTTTCTTCTCAGTAGATTTGGCTCCAGTATATCTGCACCTACTGTAAAAAAAAAAAGTAACAAAAGAAACAAACTTTTAAACTTTTCACTGCAAATAATGTTCATTTAAATGTGTCCATAATTTTAACTGGGGCAAGAGGAGGTGATCATTTTAACCCAACCTTGCAGAAGTTGCATTGGCTGCTTGTGAAGTATAGCATAGATTTAAAAATTGTATTACTAACTTATGAGGCATGGAATAAACTTGCACCACAATATCTGACTGACCTCTCTAACACTCTACACCCTACCTTGGCCTTTTCTCATTATGCTCCAAAACTCTCTCCACGCTGACATAGGGAATGCAGTCTTTTACTATTTTAAATCTTTACTTAAATCATTTTTGTTTAAGATAGCCTTTCATTATTCTGTTTTTATCTTTTATCATTGTTGCATATTTTATGCAAGTTGTCTTGATTTGCGCGTAAAGCAGTTTAAGATAGTAACTTTTAATATATAAAGTAAATTTATTATTATATTTAATATCCAAAAAATATAAATAAATTTTAAAAAACATACTCATTGTGTCAAGATAATTCTTCAGTATTTTTGTGAACAGCATCTTCACTTGTTCACTCGTTCCCTCCTTCTCCTTCTTCTTCTTGTTGTTGAACACATGGTATCTGTGCTCATATTTCTTCACGAGTGTCTTCAGTTTTTCAGTCTCCTCTATGAACTCCTGGATTGTGGTGTTTTCTTCCTCCAGTTCGTCTCCTCTGGTGAACAGAATCCAGGTGTTTTTCAGCTGTTTTTCTCCCAGGATCTTCTCAATCTTCTCCACAGTTTTTCTGTTCTCATCAGTGAATCTGTCAGCTCTGATGACCAGCAGAAACACACAGCGGCCTGATGTACATCTCTGGAGGACCTTCTCATTGATCATCTGCTCAATCTCTTCATCCCTCAGTTTTGTGTCAAACAATCCTGGAGTGTCGTAAACAGTGACTGGTAGTTCAAAGAATGTTCCAGACTCCACAGTGACGTCTCGTGTGACAGATTTGACACTTCTCTTTGAGATGAAAGCTTGTCGACCCAGAATTGTGTTTCCTGATGAACTTTTCCCAGCTCCTGTTTTACCCAGTAGGACCACATTCAAACTAGGTGTCATTTCTGCCATATTCAAAATATTGTAAACCCTGAAAAACAAAAAGCAAACGCTTATTACTGCATTACATTTGATGCATCTGACACAAAGTCAGTTAGTTACTAATCATATTATATAATAATACAATAATACAATTCATTTTAGTTTTAAAACAGCATTTTAGAATGAAAATGATCCGCGTCCACACTGGCGTTTCTGAACAACTCTCTGTCCACACACCACTGAAAACGCACATCACGTTACCCCACCGACACATGCAATTTGACATGCATTGCAGCATTATCTACCCAGATGAGAGCTGTGCTCGTCAGACGGTTCATCAAGGATCTACCACTGGATCTAATCTCACTATATTTGTTAAACGTGATATTAAACATGATAATTTATCTTGTTGTCTTTATCTCACAATATATTCCCTGACACTGGTCTTTTGAATCTATTGCTTGTTCTCAGGTAACGTGTTTTGGCTGAGTGCAAAGATAAGTTAATATATTAATTAATGTAACCGCGTACATTGATTCTGCACATCTGACTGATTGCTTTCTTTTATTTCCTATAATGTATAAACTTATTCTACGTTATACTTTTATAATGGCCATTATTGATTATTAAACTGATATTTAGTGAAAGAGAGGGTATCTTTTGTATTTTCAATGAGAATGAAAGGAGGCAGTTATGTTACAAAGAAAATTCTCTCTTAAAATGTCAGTGTGGGATCTTGGGCTCCACATATTACCCAGTGTGCAAGAAATCTCGGTGTTATGTTTGATGAAAACTTAAAATTTGACAAACAGATCAGTACTGTTGTAAAATCTTGCTTTTACTATCTCAGACAACTGTCTAAAGTCAAGCCACTTTTATCACAGAGAAATGTTCAAACAGTGATTCATGCCTTCATAACAACAATTCTGGATTACTCTCTCTACTCTGGTATTTCTCAGTCTTCTCTATCTCTCTCTCTCTCTCGCCTGCAGCTGGTACTAAATGCAGCTGCTAGACTACTTTCTGGCACGCGCAAGCATGAGTCAGTAACTCCGATGTTAACTGCACTTCACTGGTTTCCCATTAAATACAGAATTGATTTAAAAATTGTATTGTTTACAAAGCCATCAATAATCTTGTTCCTCAGTACCTTACAGACTTGCTCTGTCCGTATACTCCCTCTCGATCATTGAGATCTTATGATCTCAATCTACTCACCGTCCCCAGAACGCACCAGGTGATCGAGCATTTGCTGTTCCTAAACTCTGAAACAGTCTACCAAATCACATTAGACTTTCCCCCTCTACGTCTGTGTTTAAGTCTGTTTTAAAGACCTCTCTATTCTCTCTTGCTTTTAATACTCCCTGATCATTGTTTTATTGATTTTATTTGTTAATTGTTTCTTTTATACTCTGCTTTCTTCTGTCTCTCCTATGTACAGCACTTTGGTCAACCTCGGTTGTTTTTAAATGTGCTTTATAAATAAATATTGTATTATATTGTATTGTTATGGCCCGTTTTGTAATTAATATGCATACAGTGAAGATGATGGTCATATAAATATGCAGCTACACGACGCCTCAACATTTCTGCTGTCTGTTAAGTTGCTAATATCAAAATAAAAATAGGCAGTTCCTTAAATTATGTTTTCATTTTATTGTTAAGGTGAAACAGCATAGGCTGCAGGGTGATGTGAATGAGGTGATACAGTACACTGTTTCCTTTGAAGTCTTACCCAACGTGTCCTCGGGAGTTTGTTTTTCATTTCAAACTTGCAAAGTCTGATTTTACAAAGAGACTGTGTGTAGACTACTTAATACTGAGGGGGAAAAAAACAAAAAAAACAATCGAATGTCTGCAGGCCCGTATCTGTTTTCAGATGTCTCACGGAGCAGCCGCATTTTAGAATAAAATTGGCCTCTTCAGCGTTTTCGGCGCTCAAACTCTGGCGTAGTTTGGACAGATGGCGAAACCATAGTAAAATTTAAGCGTTTTAAAAGTAAAATGTATTAGTGTAAACAGGGCCTTAAAGGATCATGACATCCCTGTCTCAGCAGGGTGTTTTCACACCTCTAGTTTGAAAAAAGTCAAAGTCAAAGTGGGTAGGTCCAGCTTTGTTTAGGTGGGAATGTCGAGTGGTGAAAGAGTTAGGGTTTGCATAAAGTCGAGTTTCACACCAGCTGATTTTCACACTGACAACACAAACAGGGCAGACGGACAGTGATTCGGAGAGCATAGTGAGAGCTCAATGCAGGCAACAGTTAAATGCTCCTGATTATTCTACTGCTGGTTATCAGGTCAACACAGTAAACATCGTTGTATGTTATTTGTTTATTTTTGATGTCCTTTTGATTTGTGTTTGTGTAAAACATTTAGTTTGTTTATCTTTAGTTCTTACGGTGTTCAATAAATGAAAGCATGGACATCAGTATTTGGGAAGCGTGGACTGTTTAATAACCGGCCGGTAGCAACAGAGGAGATTGTAAATAAACATTTTTTTTTAAAAAGAATGTAAGGATGTTATCGGAGTGGCCTTTTGGTTTTTTTCTCGTGCATCTAGCCAATAGCTCCCCACCTGAAAGAGTTTAGCATAGGGGGTTATGTAGTCATTAAGGCCCAATCGCAATTCTACTCCTTGGCCCTTCCCCCTACCCCTCGTTTTGCGCGTTCACGTCAAGGGGTAGTGGTGTCCTAATTCTCTTTAGCTTGAAGGCGTAGGGCTAAGGGCAAGGGGTATTTTTCAGGACCACACTTAAAACGGAGGGGTAAGAAAATTTCCCAGAATACACCTGTCACAGCTGAACCCGGAAGTAAGGAGATCCACAAATTAGTATTTTTTGTCATTATTACGAATTTTTACGACAAACAAACATATGTTTTAATATATTCATAACCGCGCTCGTGTTTTACTGTCATGCTTAAAATTTTTTTTAAAAACACAAAAAACCCCACTAAATTTGGCAATCTATAATCCATAATCATAACTCCTGTCCAGCAGTCCCACAACATTCTGTCACTGGATGACACTGGAATACCCTGTCAGTAATGTCTAGTGTCTGGGAATGAGCTTTTACAGTGTCTGCTATAATGTTAATGTTGTTTTGGTGTGTTTACACAGATAAATATGGCCACTGTGTAAACACACAGTACAGTTATGATCTTATCGCCACATTAGATGGTTATGATAACATAATATACGCCTTCAGTGATTTCCTGAAGATAAACACCAAACAATAACACAACTGGAGTAACTCCAGCAGTCGTGATCGTCTGATCTCATATGAAGCAGGAGATGGCGATGACATATGATGACGTGTGCAGGTGTTGAAGTGCTGGCCCAATTCTTAGGGGGAAGTTTTGAAGCCCTTCCCCTTAACCCTCGGTTGTAAGGGCCAAGGGGAAGGGGAAGGGCCAAGGGGTAGGGGTACAAAAATAGAATAAGGATTGGGCCTAAACTTCACTATTTGTAATGTTGCAGTGTGCATCTGAATAATGATGGCTGGTTTCTTTACTTGAAAGCTCAGTGTTGATTGTCATAATTTCTTCTGTTTACAGAGTTTGAGCTCTACTGTATCATTATAATTCAAACTTTAAGTTTGTTTAGATTTTTCAGCGTTTACACTTTACCATTCCATACACCTCGTAATTTTTTATTGATCAAGTTTAGAGTCTCTTTAACACTTAGTTTTAATAGTAAAAAACAAAAATATTTTGTATAATAAAATAATTAACCTTAGTAACATTGGTAAAATTAAAATAAAGTGGCTAAATAAACCTAATATTCCTAAATTGTTTGTTAAAAAATAATCAATGATTAATGAAACCAAATTACATGAATGACATAGTTATATATATTTTTTGCAATATTGCCCAGACCTAGCTACAACGAGGGATGGGGCGATAACCACTTTTAAGGTATACCGCAGTGTGAAAACATCAAAGGTTTTAAAACCGCCAAAATTTTATGTAATACTGTTCCTAAGGTATGAGTAAGATTTTTTTATTTACGCTTTATAAAGTTTTTTTTTATTTACAACAGTATCTCCAGCCGAAAAAAATACCCAATGAACAACATGTTAACATGTGTCTATGGAAACAACTTAACACGAGTCCAAAACCACAGCAGAAGCATATTTTGACCGATAAAGATATTAAAACAGACCATTTCATCTGCAGTCATGAATAGCTCAGTTAGATAGGTTGATTGATACGTGTGTTCAACTTTTTGACTACACGAGTTCGAATCCTGTTGATGCCATGTTAATTATAAATATTTTAAAGTTAATTTTGGTTATATACTGTTCTGCTACACAAATATTAAAATCAATTATGTTTACAATGACATTGACACCAAAAAATAAGTATCTTTATTTGTTATGGGCATGTTTTGTTGCTGTAAAAAAGTGACGAATCTGCAAAAGTTAATAGCTTACATCTGGAAGGGGACACCAGTTAACACGGTCACCAGTTAAACCGTAACACCGTCATTGTAATGCTACATTAAGCTACTCTTTTTGCTTTGTTATATTATTCACGCTTATTTCGTTATAATGCGAAGGTTGTAGGGATCATGATCATTCTTAATACCAATTCGCCCAATTTACATAAACGAAAGTTTACGCCCTGGCGTAGATTGGGTTAATACTAATCTCCTTAATACGTCTGTTTTTACTTGTTTTAAAATTCCATATTCTCGAGGCCGCGATTAAAGACAACATAACTTTAATGTTTAACCTTACCTCTCGAAAAATATTGAAGATTCACGTCTACTACTTTCTTTTCTTCCTCTTCTTTTGGAGGGTAAATGGCGGCTGCTGCTGCTGCTGCTGCTACTGCGGCTGCTTCTTCTTCTTCTTCTTGTTTTATGGCGGGTGGCATCCAACTTTAAGCATTACCGCCACCTACTGTACTGGAGTGTGAACCGGAATGGCTATGAGACTCAAATTATATCTATTATATTCTATATATTAGTCCAGTTTCCCTTAAAAATAAAATTAAATAATTATAGTTCTCTGTTTGGCTGAGTATTTGATTTGCTTCTATTGTTTCTTGTTGTATTTTCCTGAAGATTTTCCTTTCATTGTTATATTTCTGGCATTAACTTAATACATGATCTATCGACTCTTCTACTTGACAAAAATCACATAACCCAGTAGGATGTTTCCCGATGACATGTAAAGTATTATTTAATCTAGCATGCCCTAGTCTTAATCTAGAGATTACATTATCCTCCAATGTACTTCTCCTTATTCTCTTCATCCTTCCTACTTTCTTTTGAATGTTAAAAAGATGTCTTCCAGTTTTTGTATTCATTCATTCATTCATTTTCTTTTCAGCTTAGTCCCTTTATTAATCTGGTTGCCACCAAGTCGCCACAGCGGATTGAACCGCCAACTTATCCAGCATTTGTTTTACGCAGCGGATGCCCTTCCAGCCACAACCCATCTCTGGGAAACACATCCATACATTGTCATTCACACACATACACTACGGACAATTTAGCTTACCCAATTCACCTGTACCGCATGTCTTTGGACTGTGGTGGAAACCGGAGCACCCGGAGGAAACCCACGCAACCACGGGGAGAACATGCAAACTCCACACAGAAATGCCAACTGGCCTAGCCGGGGATCGAACCAGCGACCTTCTTGCTGTGAGGCGAACGTGCTACTCACTACGCCACCGTGGCGCCCCAGTTTTTGTATTGTTCCACTTATTTTGCCATTTAATACTGATTTTATCTTTAATAATTGCTTTAATCTCCTCTTTACTGAATGACATCTCTCTAACATTCTCCTGTTTTTGCATCCTTTGCAAGTGAATCAGCCATTTTATTGCCTTTATGAGCTGGAATCCACATAAAACTAATTACTATGTTAATCTTATTAAGCCTGTATAGTACTTCATATATTTCAATAATTAAGTCTTGTCTGCTTTGAGATGAAAATGATTGAATTGATAATAATGCTGCACTGGAATCGGAACACAGAATTATTTTATTTCTTGGTTTCATTTGTTCTACCCAGTGTAGTGCTGTTACTATTGCTAATAGTTTCACTGTATAAACTGCCAGGTGGTCTGATGTTCTCCTACTGATACACCCAAATACAGGATGGTAAATGCATATGCCGTTTTTCCATCCGAGTTTTTAGATCCATCTGTATAAATGGCTATATAGTTCTGATATGTTTGGATTCTTTCCTCTACCAACATTACTATGTTTCTTGCTTCTTTAACTGTACAACTACTTTCTAACAAACTTAGATCAACACTTGCTGAGTGAAATAACAATGGGGGCGTAATTGATATTGGGACTGTTGGAGTGATTGGTTACTGGATTAAATCCAATTCTATTGCTACCTCTACTGAATTCCATGCAAAACACTTACTGTTTGTTTTTTCCTTCTTCCAACATGGGTGGAAAACTTTTACAGATGGGTTTCTATCCTCTGTATGTCCCTTTAGATTTGCTCAATAGGTCATCATGATCTTTTCTCTACAAAGACACATGGGCATTTCTCCCATCTCCACATGTAGAGCATCAACCGAAGTTGTTCTAACTGCACCACAGTCTCAGTGCTTGGGCTTGTATAATTTCTAGCTTATGAAGCAGTGATTTTGCTGCAAAACCATATACAACACACCCATAATCCAATATAGATCTGATAAGTGCTATATATATATATAAACTCTGGAATAGCCTTCCTGATAATGTCCGAGGCTCAGACTCACTCTCGCAGTTCAATACTAGATTAATGACCTATCTCTTTAGTAAAGCACACACTCAATACATCACATAGCTGTATGATGCATGAATGTGCTCCACGCATCTCCTTTATATACACTATGAACAGCAGCTACGCTAATTATTCTCTTTGTTCTCTATTTCCACCTGGGAATACCCATCCCGAGGCCCCCAGAGACTATGCAACGCCACGGATGCGATCCAAGACCCGCGACGAGACTATTCCAAGGCTTCATAATCCTGGACCTCGCTGTATCCTGAGCAGCTGCTTGGCGGAGTAGCAAGCAAGAGACGGATTCCTATGACCCTCCAAGGACAGACGAGCCTCGAGTTCTCCAGCCTCCGGCGACTAGACTGCAGCTAGAGCTGCACAGCGATGGATTACTCTTCAGTGTTTGAACTCTAAGTAGTGAATATTAAACAACACTGAACTGAACTGAACTCAGCTATATACTAGCTATTAATTTACTAGGTAATAACTAAACTGACATTTTCAATTTACTATAACCTTCTATGTGAAGCTGCTTTGACACAATCCACATTGTAAAAGCGCTATACAAATAAAGGTGAATTGAATTGAATATATACTTTTCATTGCATCTCTACTTGCTCCCCATTCAGACACAATTAAGCACCTCATAATATTTAGTACCTTCCTACCTTTGTTTTGAATATTATTTATATGTTCTTTCCATGTAAGTTTTGAGTCAAACCATACCTCTAGAAATTTGAATACTTTAACTTGCTCAATAATTTGGCCATACATTCTCATCTCCATTCCATTGATTTCTTGCTTTTTCCTATAGAGAAAATTAGCAATTTTGTTTTTCCACAGAAAACTTAAATCCTCACAAGAATGACCACTTTTCAACACAATTAACAGCCTCTTGCATCTT
>CAIGQQ010034325.1:457274-476938 GCA_903798035.1 Danio albolineatus
TATATATACACATACAGTATAGACACACAAATACAGGTATAGCTTCATAATAGTATTCTTCTATTGGTCTATTATACTCACATTTAATCACTACAACATCTTTTTTTCAGATATAATGAAGACTTAATGATGGTGATTATGATGTGAAAACGCTAGTACAAAAATGTTAGACCAAGCAAAAAAATATATTATACAAGAATTTTCTTATTAAAAACATTAAATCAGACCAATATCAACTGCACAAAATCTGATACAATGCAGCTAAGTTGTTTTATCGTGAAACATAAAGGCTGATTTATAAACATTTGCAGTCACATGAGCTAAACCTTTCCAAAGAGTAAATTGTAAATAATTAATTGCATTTTTTATTTATGTGGTGATGCATGTAGGCATGGGACGATAACCGTTTTCAAGGTATACTGTGGTTTGAAAAAGTCAAGGTTTTAAAACCGCCAACATTTTCTGCTATATCGTTCCTGAGGTATGGGGTAGGATTTTTTTATTTACATTTTTTTTTTTTGCTGATTTTTAGGACTGCAGTATCTTCAGCAGAAAAAAAATCCAAAGATGGCATTTTAAATTGTAAAGAAATTTGTGTTTTTGAACTAATGAAGACCGCAGAAGTCAAGGATTCACTTGAATTATTCAGCCTGACATGTTTACTGCCCCAAATTACTTTAAATGTTTCTGAAAATAAAATATATTGTGTTCAGAGGAGAAAAAGGATTTGCTTTTTAGCCAGACATTTAAAAAGAACATATTTTAATAGTAAACACAATACCGTCATAACGTAATATTTTTATCCAAGGTTATCATACCATCAGAATCTTATACCGGCCCATGCCTAGATGTATGCTTATGCGGTTGTTTGAGTACTATAATAATACTTTCTATTAATGAATAAAAGAACAGTAGTGATATGCTGTATTCTCCTGATTTAACAATAAGTCTGCCTCGTTGACGTTTACATGGACATCAGTAATGGAATGATTTGCTTTAATCTGAATAGGACAATAATATGATGAAGGTGTCTACATGAGCTGCTTTGTGAATGTTCCTTTCGTGATCCTGTTTTACATGTTCTAGCACATAGGTCGATTACCGTCATTACGTCCACCAGCCTATCCACGTTTCCTCCGAAGTTTCATGTAATTTCAGGTGTTTGCATTTTTAATTTGTTGACTGCAGTTTGGCACTTTCACTTTCATTCAGGAAAACTTCATGCACACCCCTCGTGACAAATAAGGTATTGGAAGTGACGAAGTAAGAACTGCTGGAAAATTGTTGTTTTAATGAAGTTTGATGCCACACACCGTATGGGGAAAAGCCTCTGCATAGCACAATGCAAGTGTCTGTGGTCCTTTACTGACTCGGTAGGTGCAGAGAATAGTCAAACAGCCATGTGTGTATAGACTATCCTGTCGTGAAATGCAGCGAAAGCTGTGCATGGCGGTAATAGTTTGATTGCTGTGCTTCCATGTCTGTACTGCACTTTAATAAGGTCACTATAGCAGGAATCCACTCCGTGTCTTAATTCCGTTTCTGTTTAGCTCCATTATGACTTCAGTCAAATTAAATTAATCAAAAATTGGAGAATGGTCTTAATCATATTAAAATAGCATTATTGGTGTCCATGTAAAGGTACTGAGTGTCTGATCATTGAAGACTGATTACAGTTGGTGGCTTTGTAACATGGCAAAGATCTCCGTCAACTTTCTCTCATTAATATGAGTCTCTTCTGCCTCCAGTCTGGCCTCTCTGAGTTTTTCCTCATAATATCGCCTGTACTCAATCATTTCATTCATGTTCCTCTCATTCAGTCTCTGTAATTCTTGGATCTTCTCCTCTTTCTCCTGTTCTGATGCTGTCAGTGTCTGTATTTTCTCCTCCAGGATCCTCTTCTCCTCAGTGAATCTGGTTTCCAGTTCTCTCTTTTTGTCCTGCAGTTTCAGCTCATATTCTCTCCTCAGCTCTTCTTCTTTGGTTTTCAGCATGAGCTCCACACCCTGGTAAGAATCACTGGAGTAAAATCCTCCTCCATTAGCAGTGACCAAGTTCTCCACTTTCTCCAGCAGCTGCAGAACTTGACTGCGATCCTCCATGTTTTTATTGTTGAAGATGTGATATCTTCCGCCGCAGCGTCTGAAGATTTCTTTCAGGTCCTCTTCAGCTTCACTGACGTATTCATCAATGGTGCTGGTCAGTTGATCTCCGTGTGTGAAGAGGATGATGGTGTGTTTATCTGCTCCTTCTCCAAACACTGCTCTGATTTTCTCCACTGAGAGTTTCTCTTCTTCAGTGAACGGACCGAGCTGGATGACCAGGATGATGGCGTGTGGTCCAGGAGCCGTCATATTAATGCATTTACTGATCTCCTGCTTCAAATTTTCCTCTGAAACATCCGTGTCAAACAGACCTGGAGTGTCTACCAGAGTAATTCCTCTTCCAGCCACTTCTCCGCTCTCCTTCCGACACTCTTTAGTCACGGATGAACCACTTTTGGCAGCTCTGAAGACTTTTTTGCCCAGGATTGTGTTTCCAGAACAGCTTTTACCTGCTCCAGTCTTTCCAACGAGCACCATTCTTCTCAAAGACACTGTGCAAACATGAGAAGATAATACCAATATGAAGAATAGCAAAACTAGCTTTGTACACAACACTATTATAACAAACATTATTATTACTACATAAAATCAGTTAAAATTTAAACAAATGAAAATGATGGGCATTTATACAGTATGGTTATACTTACAATTTGGAGGGTCCAAATCAAAGCTTCCCCTTCTACCTACAAAACCAAAAAAAAAAGAAGACATTCAGAGAATAATTAAAAAAAACTTGCACTTCAAATTAAAATTAAATTAATAATGTTTTTGATTTAATAAATAATACTTTGTAATACGAGTAACTAGAGTTAACCCAATCCAAAAAATGATCTTGGCAAATTAGGTTGCCTTGAGGCTTCACTTTGTCCACTTAACTACCCATGGAGTATTTAGTTTCCCCCATGAACTATTATTAGTGATGCACACCCTGCTCTGGACAGGTGGGCTGCATCCAAAATGATATATTTACTTATATATATAGACTCAAAAACCGTAGGGTAATCTGAACAGTGAGATTTGTAATCCGTTACACCCAAGCGGCAACCTCCCGCTCTCCCTCGGGAAGCCAATACGGAAGTAACTAAAACTGCAATTCACCGAAAATTGCGCTAGTCCTGCTCCATAATAGAGCAAATCTCTAATGAGCCCACTGGCGAAATGGCCAACTTTACAGCAGAAAAAAAGGTGTTTACAGCCTGGTACAAAGAACGATTTTGGTTCATATAGCTGATATTACCCTTCATGACAACTGTGAGGGGGTGAATTTATTCATAACTCATCCGTTTCCTTTATATTAAGCTAAATTAAGTTTGCATAATTAAGGGCGTGGCCACTTGAGTGACTGCTAGTCCCGCTAGTCGCCGTCACGTCACCTCAGCTGATTCCGCCTGATTAGCTGCTGATCTCAGCATACTGATCATATTTTTGTGTTGTTTTATGTGGCTTTACACAGTCAGTCGCCTTTTGGAATTATTTCCTACAATTATTAGATAATATGGCATGCTGTGTGCACTTAATTGTGCTCACAAACCATTCACGTGGCCTCCGTTTCCCAGGTGAGTGAAATTATATACTTATACCATCTCTATAAATGTATTTGCTTTATTTAGGATAATTTATAATGTCCTTCAGAACTCTAATGCACTCCAGAATCTGACAGATTGATCAGCTGTAGTCTATAAAATCGTCATCTGAAGCGTTGTCATACAGTGTTCTGCCTGGATTTCCTAAATAGTCCTGCATTTACTAACACAGACTATATCTGAAGTATTTGGATGTAATCCGCACTTTCTTCCTGTTGAAAGACATGTTAAGAACGATGTTAAGTGGCTTGATGTATTACAGCAGTGTTTTCAACAGACTAAACACTTTATTGATATAGTGTACAACCAAGCACGTGTGGTCAGAACACAAACGAGTCGCAGGTAATTAAATATTATGTGTTTCTCCCATAGGAAAGCTCTTAGCTAAATACCAGCATGCGTCCTGTAGCTCCGCCCACGCTCCGCCTCTTTGCCCTTGTTTGGTATGCCTCGGATGTTGCGATGATGCGTGAACAAAATAGCGACGGTTGGCCACGCCTACTAGTAGCTTCTTTTGGGTTCATCAGAAACCTATGGGTGACGTCACGGATACTACGTCCATGTTTTTAACAGTCTATGGTTACACCACTAATAAATATATACACTACCGGTCAAAAGTTTGGGGTCAGGTTTTTTTAATTTTTTTTATTTTAAGAAAATAATTCTGTTCATCAATGCGACATTTATTAAATGTAAAAAAAACCTATTGTTAAATATTTATTATAATTTTAAATTACTGCTTTCTTAGGGCATGTAGTTTCAAATGAAATTTTTACTTCACTTATTATAGCTTTTTTACTATTACCATTAATATTAATAATTATTATTTATATTAGAGTGATTTCTGAAGGATCATGTGACTCTGAAGACTGGAGTAATGAAGCAGACATTTCATCTTTAAATTCATAGGAATAAATTGAATTAAATGAAACTGCTTTTGAACAGTTATTTTATAATGCAATAACATCTCACAATTTTACAATCTGTACTTTATTTATGATTTTAAAAAAATGCAGCCTTGGTGAGCATGAGAAGCTTTTTTTACACATTGAATTCCACACACGGGTAGTGTGTGCGTAATCTGAGTGTGTATATATATATATACACACACACACATACATATACACACACAGACACACGCACAGTTGAGATCAGAATTATTAACCTTTCTGGAATTGGCCCCTGTACATTTTTCCCCATTTTCTGTTTAATATATTTTTTCAACACATTACTAAACATAATAGTTTTAATAACTACTTACAAAAAAGCAATAACAAAACGTTATGTTCCAATAACATTTGAAGGCTTAACTAGGTTAATTAAGCAAGTTAGGGTAATTAGGCAAGCCAATGTCATTTTAAGCCGAATACTAGTATCTTGAAGAATATCTAGCCTAATAGCATGTGCTGTCATCATGGCGAAGAGAAAAGACATCAGTTATTATAGATGAATTATCAAAACGATTATGCTTAGAAATATGTTGAGATCTTTTCTCTGTTAAACAGAAATTGGGGAAAATATATATAAAATGACAATTTAACAGTGGAGCAAAAAAAATTCAGACCTAAACTATATCCATCTATATACACGTGTGTGTGTGTGTGTGCGCATATATATATATATATATATATGTATATATATATATATATATATATATGTATATGTATGTATGTGTGTGTGTGTGTGTGTGTGTGTGTGTGTGTGTGTGTGTGTGTGTATTTAGATAGATAGATAATTTATATAATTACGAGTGTTGGAAGTAGACTAGTGGAATAAAGACCTAATAAAGACATATTGTTAATTGTTACACAATTAGAAGTAGAAATCCTCCCAAAATGTTAGCTATAATTGTATGTTTACAAATACTTATTTATTATGGACACGTATCAGTTCCGCATAATACTTAACGTAATTAGTTACGATAAAAAAAAACACGTCGTCAGTCATTACATTTCACTAATCTTCCTATTTCCATAACTAAGATTCACGCTGAGGTGTGTTAAGTGCTCCAATCCTCTGATAACTTGAAAATAAATCTGTTGAAGAACAAAAACAGCTTTACTTTGGTGCAGTGGGTCCAGCACAGCTGCGTCCCTGCGTAAGCATGTCAAAGCATGGAAACCCCATATGATGATATAAGTCGATTGAATCAACCACTAAATACATTATAAATCACCAACCACATATACAGTTACTGTCGATATAGCATACATTTGCCGATGCGATGTAAAGCTAAAACGACTATAATGTAACCAACTATTAAGCGAAAATACAAAGCGTAATCGAAAGTAACGTCAAACAGAACAGAGAATGTCCGATCCGCTAAACGCACGAAAGATATGAACAACACGAATTAGGAGTACAATTATTGAGATTAGAACTAATCTTAATGGAAGTTTAATAGTAATTCTTTAAAATGTTACCTTTTGTCGCCGTTTCTGTGTGTGACGACATTATGCAGCGCAGATTGAGATAAGTGCGTAGTTACACAAAATGGTGATTCTCTGGCTACCGGAAAAGAAACGACGTCACGTGATATTTACAAATAAGCGCTAGGTGGGTAGTTGCTAGAACGGATACGTTTGCGGCCGGAAGTTAACAAGAACTATTTGTATTATTTATAAACGTCCCATTCATTGTATTTATTATCCTATATCTCTACCCCAACCCTAAACCCAACCGTCACAGTATCGTAAAAATATAAATTATTGTTATACAATGTCATAAAAAATGCCGCTATTTTAATGTGTATATCGCACTTCCGGCCAGCCGTATATCTGATCTAGCTTTTACCCGTTAGGAGGAAAAGAGCGTTGTTTCATAAAATTTCTCATAAAAACTGAAGAACAGAACAGAAGAGGTTTATTATGATCCACCAGGCCCGTAGCACTTTTTCCTTCTCAAAAGATTTGTACAGTTATTCGCCTTTTTTGATATTTAATTTAGTTTAAATACTGCATGTGTCATTTTAAGCACTATTTTCCCGCTGGATTAGCTTGTCGTAAACACACGTTTTGATGTACCAAAACATTTCCTAAACATTTAGAATTAAGTAATATGAAAAAACGTTCATTTTAGCTTTGTAAATCTTTAGGAAATGTTTATTATTAAATTTATAATACCTAATTTAAAATGCAAATGTATTAATACATAAATACATAAATAAACAGTGCTTCAGATTTAAAAAATAAAGAGACATTGTCATGAACATTCATTATGCATTATTCTACCATAACTGGATTTTTTCAGTAGGCTAAACTTTCCAAGGTATTTTTTTTAAATATTGACATAAGACATATTACCCATAGGAAATTCTTTAATTTACAGTAAACACTATTGTTTTTGAACCATACTAAATGCTACATTATTTATTATAGTTTATCAATTTAATGTAGTTACAACAGTATGCTAGAACATTCATTAATAGTATTGTAAATTTTACATGTAGACCTTATTAGAGTTTATTTAAACGCAGTTTCACCTCAAAGCAGAGCATATTATGATATTTTTGTATACATAGATTGCTAATATTTTTCATAGCCTATTATAGCAACCTAATTTGTTGAGGATATGAACAGACCACTGTTCTATGAATAATGCATTTTTAGGGTACAACTCTAAGAGTTTTCATATGTGTTTCCCTTAAAGAAACCAGTTTGCCAAGTGAGACTGTGTGTGTGAAAGTGGGCCGACTCCAGTTTGAAAAAATGTATAAATTTTGTTGTTATGTTCATAAGAGAGAGAGAAGCTTTTTTTCAGTTATTTAGAGAATATTAATTTTGATATTGAGTAATCGTAATCTGATATTTCGCTAGTGAAGTTACATTTTTAGAAAACAGAGGCGTTACTGCTGAGATCCGCTACATGATTGGGGCTTTGGGTCATTGCGTAACCTTCCCTTATTGGTCAAGCGTACATGGCTACAACGTCACCGGCAGACGGCAGACCAGCGTTCTCTGTAAACACTGTATTTTCGATAGCCATGGATGTTTTATATTCATTTGTTACTTTAAGTAACAGCTCGACCTCGTCGTCTGTCCACTAAAAGACCTCTCTTGCTTTCTTTGCCATCGCGTTCATCGTTCAACCAGCGTTTGTTGACTAACAATAACCAAATGCCGAGCGAGACACGTGCTTCCTGTTTATACTTGAACACGCATGCCCAGAGTGCGCCAATAGTCACGTGATATACGTTTCTGGTGGAGTAGTGTGGAGGGACATTTGTTGAGTGACGCTGGGTGCAACGCTAGTGTTGACGCAAATCATTTTCATGCTAAAACGCCGTTTCAAAACTAAAACGCACTAGTGTAAACGGGGCCATACACTCGTGTAAAATATTTTACACTGCAGAGGTGTATATATTCAACACTTTTGAAAGTGTAACCTGGACACATGGCTGGTGGGACTCATGTAGACACCAGAAAAGTGTTAAATTCAACACCTGTGGTCCAAAATGTACACTGGCAAATTTGCTGTGCATATTTGTCTTTATTTTATTTGTTTTGAATCACCATTCTGTTATAATTTTATTTGTTTCATTTTAATTATTCAATGAAGTTCTCTTGAACATTTTCTAAACAGTGGTATCTGAAAAGGGGGAGTAAAATTATAGTCAAGAGACAAACTTGCCTGAGCACGGTTCGGATAGCATAGTGTGAGTACGGCCTAAAGGAATCCGGTGCTCCACCCTTTAGAATTTAGGTCAGGACAGCCTAAGAGGGCAGGGGCAATACACTAATTAGTGCTCATCCGGCATACACATACAATGCTCCTTACCTATAAAGCATTAAATAATCTAGCTCCTGTTTATCTAACCAACCTTCTGTCTCGCTACAATCCAACCCGCTCTTTAAGATCTCAAAACTCAGGGCTTCTGGTAGTGCCCAGAATAGCAAAATCAAGTAAAGGGGGTCGAGCCTTCTCATTTATGGCTCCTAAACTCTGGAATAGCCTTCCTGATAATGTCCGAGGCTCAGACTCACTCTCTCAGTTCAACACTAGATTAAAGACCTATCTTTTTAGTAAAGCACACACTCAATACGTCACATAGTGGTATGATGCATGAATGTGCTCGACAAATCACCCGTAGGACACACTCTTCCTGTCTTAATACACCATGCACTTAGAAACAGGACAACAGGTTCACATAATTGACACTTCATTGTGCATGTACATCAACTACATACTACTATATAACTGCAGGTCAATTATGTTTTATATATAATAACTAACTGCTACAAGCTATTAGGTGATTAGTTGAAGTTATCAGTAACTAATAAAGTAACAGCAGTTAATAACCTTAACTTTTCTGAAATTGATTGTAATGCTGCAATGTGCACCTTTTGTAGAGCTGCTTTGAAATAATTATTGTGAAAAGCACTGTACAAATAAACTTAAATTAAATCTGTTTGGTTACTGACATCCTCCCAAATATTTTCTTTTGTGTTCAACACAATTAGCAAAATTATCATAAAACATGTTTTTAACAATTAAAAAATATATAGTATAACTAGCAGAAACTGAATTAGGTAAATGTTCAATGTTACATGTTATATTTATTAACTATTTTATCCAAGATAAATGATGTTAATGATTTTTTTCTGTCATAATTAATTATAAATTAGCAAAATCAAGAATTTAAGTGTTCTGATGTAACCTTATGGAGGTCAGTGATGTGTGAACTTTATGTGGAGACACCAAAGTCAAATGTTAGTGCCTCGTTTGTCCTTTCTTCAACCCCTGAATAGCAAACAGCAAATGAAAGCCCTCTGCTGGTCTTTTTGTAGATATGCATAAACAACATCTCTGTTCTTTGAAATCATGTGACATACCAGAAAGCGAAAGCATCTGTGACTTATATCTTATATCTGAGAAATATCATAATGTAATTTGATCTTTAATTAATATTGTAATGTTTTTGGCATAAAAGAAAACTTGCATCTTTTCCTGGACATAACTGTTTTCTGTTGTATTTGTACAGTGTGTGCATAAAAGGTTCTCAACAACAAACAGCACAGTACACACAATGATCAAGACTGCTTTTAAAAAAGCAGCTTAGACCTACATTAATACGATTAGGCAAAAAAATGTAAAGTAAACAAAAAAATAACAAACTACAATTAAAAATGTATGCAGTTTACAGAAACTGAGAAAACATAAAGCTCTAAAGACAATGTTAAAGGTGCTGTATGTCAGTGTTTGACTCTTCTGAAGCATGAAAACACCATCATATGTTTGCAGAGATTTTAGAAACATGCTGAGTGAACGTTCTTGTTTATCTGAAAAACACTGCTGAAGTCAGATATTCTGCTTTGAACATGTGCGTTTTTGTTCTTTCAATCTGCCCAATGCCGGTTTAGCCAATTATATTTCAGCACCCCAAGTTGCCTTGGTGGGAAGCATTTTATTTATTTATTTATTAGTTTGTTTGTTTGTTTGTTGCAAAAAAGTGTACACCACAAAACAGAACAATCAACCTTGCAAGGCACGTTTACCAATAAAAGAAATTAATTAAATAAAAATTGTTGCGTTTTTTATTCATTCAGTCAGGAAGGCTCTCAAAGTATGCGTCCGCAATCGAAATGCGACCTCCAGTAGACAGTAGCAGACTCTGAAATGAGACACAGATTCAGAGTTTCACATGAAGTTATTTATTAGCAAATAATATTCACATTTTAGCCATATAGACTCTTGCTCGGCCTACTTAAATCCCAGTAATGCATGTCTGGCTAACCCCAGAGAGTCTGTGTCTGTTCCTCGTATTATTAGACCAAGAAATAAGCGTACTGTGTGCTCTAGAAGACATCTATTAAGAATCAAACCAGAAAAACTACTAAAAAATGAAAATATAAATATCATAAAGCTAGGTCTCCTGAACATCAGGTCACTAGCACCTAAAGCTCTTATCATAAATGACATTATTACAGATAACAATCTTAATGCACTCTGTCTCACTGAAACCTGGCTGAAACAAAATGACTATATTAGTTTAAATGAAGCAACTCCTCCAGGATTCTCTTATAAGCATGAGGCTCGTCAAACTGGTCGTGGTGGTGGAGTTGCATCAATCTTTAGTGGTATTCTTAATGTTAATCAGAGAAACGGACTTATGTTTACCTCCTTTGAAGTATTGGCGCTTAATGTTATGCTTTCGGATACTATGAATAAAATGCTATCTCTCGCTTTAACCACCATATATAGACCCCCAGGACCCTATGTCAATTTTCTAAAAGAGTTTTCTGATTTTATTTCTGACTTACTAGTTAAAACTGATAAAATACTAATTGTCGGAGACTTTAACATCCATATAGATAACGCTAATGATACACTAGGGCTCGCATTTATGGATCTACTACATGCCCTTGGGATAAAGCAAAATGTTGTTGGTCCCACGCATCGCTTAAAGCATACTTTAGATCTAATTCTCTCTTATGGAATTGAGGTCATGGATGTAGAGATTATACCACAAAGCGACGATATTACGGACCACTACCTCTTACTTTACAAGCTATGTTTACCTGACATTAGCAGATCCGCACCAATACATCGCCTTAGTAGATCTATCGTTCCGTCTACCAAAGAGGAATTCGCTAATAACTTGCCTGATCTTTCTTTATTTCGAAATGCACCCGCAAATGCAAATGACCTCGATGTAATAACTAGCAGCATGGATGCCATCTTTACTAGCACACTAAATACTGTGGCACCCATCAAATTAAAAAAGACTAGAGAAGATAAAACTACATCATGGTATAACAGTCATACGCGCGCTCTCAAAACAGCAACCCGTGCCTTGGAACAACAGCTAGCTTGAAAGAGGTCCTCTAACTAATTTAGAGGTCTTTGGAATTGCGTACAAACACAGTATGTCCAGCTATAGGCTCTAAAATCTGCCAGGGCTGAGTGTGGCGTAACGTTTTCTTCGTTGTGTTGAAATCAATGACACATCATACGAATCATTCCTTGCTTTTGTCAAGTCTTTGTTTATTCTGGATAACAAAAAGGAACATATAAGAGGCCTTGTGCAGCCTAACAGCATGCAGTGATGTATTCACTCACACGATGAGAGGAAAATAACAAACATAACAAAAAGCCATGAAAAATAATCAACAAGCATCTGTGTACACATCACAAACAGGCCTCAGATCACATTCATACGGTTACATCGTCAAGATTCATTAGTTAAACGAAATACGACACTCATTAAGTCACCGCATACACCTGTGTGACCTACCGCTGTTGACTCTCATGCAGACATCACTTTAGAATAAGGGGTCAAATTACCTTTATCAGTGGTGTATTAATGACATGTTCACCTTAATTAGCTACTAGCTTCTAGTCAATAAAATATGACTTAAGTGCCATTATTAACGTGGACATAACTTTAGGACTTCAGGTTACACTGTTCATTACACTATTTTATATAATTGCAAATATATAATTGCAAACCGGGTGGTGCAGTGGCGCAGTAAGTAGTGCTGTCGTCTCACAGCAAGAAGGTCACTGGTTTGAGTCTCGGCTGGGTCAGTTGGTGTTTCTGTGTGGAGTTTGCATGTTCTCCCTGTGTTGGGTTTCCTCCGGGTGCTCCGGTTAATCTGCCTTGTTTTTGAACTGCGCAGAGCTTTAGCTGCTTAATTAGGTCAACTACACTACTGTGCTTCAATACTGGTCATTATGGTGGTACTTGGAGAGACAATTTTTTCTGAGGTGCTGAAAAAAAGCTTGAACCAGCTAGAACCACTGGTCTAGAGTATTTTAAAGCCTTTATGAAGACCCACGCAATAGTGACAATGTCATATACACAACTGTGACCTCATACACACAAACGTCTTAAATATTTGATATTTGTATTTATGATTAAATAAAAAAAACAGCTAAAAAGTTAAACAAAATATTGGTTTTATGGCATTGTCAGTTTTGCTGGTGTCTTTAGAGTCACAGCGCCTCCTTCCGGACACAAACTGCGGTAAGTGATTTAAAGGTGAAAGTGAAATAACAATTGTGAAATTTAAGGTCACTTCTGACCTTAAATTTCAGTCTTTTCACAGTCCTATTGTTTACTTGTATCAATGTACATTATGTAACGTTTATGTTGCGAGATACTGGCATAAAGTAAGTAAGGAAGTTTAGCCAAGTTTGATATCAAAACAGTACAGCCCTGTCCGAAAATGTACAGGTTATGTAAAAAAAAGTTCAGTTAATACCAAAAACAGACCAAGAGTTTATTCTTCTCAGCTCGTACTGAGCTATTAATTCAGCCTAAATGTGCAACACCTCCTATTATCGATTTGCGGTTTTAGTAGTTAAATGCGAGATGCCAATGGGTTGCTATTTTTACATTTGCTTTCGTCCGAAGCGAGTTAGAAATGAGGGTTTCAAAAATTTAACATGAAATGGCAATACACACAGGACGTGCTAATTATACAAACTTCGAAAAAATAAGAACTAGAGTAAACCTCAAGCGTACTCACCAGCGGCCTTTTTCGCAGCTTTTTAGACAGAGCTATGACTCTACCTGGCTCTGTTAAAAAATATATAATATATATAAAATATATAATATATATAAACATCCAAAATAAAACACCTCATTAGATTTTTTTCAATCTTTTAAATGACTTTTCAACGTGAAACCTAACTACATAGAAATGCCACCTTAACATTGAAAATGTAGATATATTGATCCCCCCAGAAATGTTAATTAAAACAAACTGATTTTAAAATGATCATGCTTCGGTCAGAAAAACTCAGAAAACTGAATTGAAATGTTTATTTAGATAAGACATAATGTAATGTCTGATACTCACAATATTTACAAATATTAGTAAATAATTAAATAGAACTATACTATTTCAAACAAACCAGATATAAATAAAAACCAAAAAGGTAACAAACTGTAGGTGCACATTGCTCAGTCCACAGATCAAGACAAATACAAGTCCATTTTAAAAGTAAAATCATCTGATGTGCCAATGCATTTATTGTCCATAGTAAAGGCAAGTCAACGATAAAGAGGATAATCAGATCAAGTCCATCATTATAATTCTTTTGTTTTCACACTATAATTGTGTGCATGCCTACGTGCTCCTGAGCTGCATGGAGTATATTATTTTAACACGCTTTGGAAATCCACTCCTGCATTAAAGCCTCATCATTAGCACAGCACAACATGCACAAAAGATTGGATGACAAGGCGGAGCAGTCTCAGCAAAGAGTCACAAGTGAGTTGAGCCAGACACAACATAAAAACAAAGATCCAAAAATGTCCAAACTAAAAACTTGTTTTCTTTCTTTCTTCTTTTATTTAAGCAACAAGATGAAAGAAGAAAAAAAACTCATTTCAGAGCAGTTGAGGTAGTCTGCATTTGCCTACATAAGACTGATAAGAATAAAATAAGCAAACTATTAAAACTCTTATCTCTCTTTAAACATGTAAATTGATCAAACCTGTGACAATCAAGAAAAAAATATGAAAAACAATATGAAAACAACATCTGTTTAGTATATAAGAAAATATAAGAATTGAGCGAATCTTGCTTGGAAAATTTATGCAAGCACAATATATATATATATATATATATATATATATATATATACACACACACACACAGTTAAAGTCAGAAGTATTAGGCCCCTTTTTCCTTTTTTAATTATTTCCCAAATAATGTGTAACAGATTTAGGAAATGTTCACAGTTTGTCTGATAACATTTTTTCTTCTGGAGAAAGTCTTATTTGTTTTATTTCGGCAAAAATAAAAGCAGATTTTAATGTTTTTAAGAACCATTTTAACGTCAATATTATTAGCCCCTTTAAGCTGTTTGCTTTTTCGATAGTCTACAGAACAAACATCATTATACAGTAACTTGCCTAATTCCCCTAACCTGCCTAGTTAACCTAGTGAAGCCTTTAAATGTCACTTTGAGCTGTGTAGAAGTGTCTTGAAGAATATCTAGTCTAATATTATTTACTGTCATCATGGCAAAGATAAAAGAAATCAGTGATTAGAGATGAGTTATAAAAACTATTATGTTTAGAAATGTGTAAAAAATATCTGCTCTCCGGAATTGGGGGAAAAAATAAACAGCGGGGCTAATAATTCTGACTTATATAAAATGCAAGTATATAAATACATACTCTATATAATATATAATAATATATATATATATATATATATATATATATATATATATATATATATACACACATTAGTGCTCAGCATAATTGAGCACATCCCATTTTGTAAATGAATATTTTCCTCCATTTCTCAGTGAATATAGGCAATGTATTTTCATGCATTTAAACAAACAGATTTAGCAGATATATTTATTAAAATAATATTTTAGTCACCAAACATATTTTTCATTTTAAAATTACAAACTACAAAATTTACAACTAAATTTCTTTTTAAATTTTTGCTTCTCTTGATTTTTACTCTTTTAAAATTGGCATTTAATATTTTTCTATAACATATACATTTGGCTGTACTAGTCTGTGGACCGTTCTTGTAAGTTATTTTGTTAGATAAGCTCCAGATTTGGCTTCAGTACTGCTTAATCTAATGTATATGTACAAATATACTATTGTAAAGCTTCCTATTAAAAATACAAATTTAAAAGAGAGATTTGTGAGGGGTGTACTTATATATATGCTGAGCACTGTGTATATATAGTGCTACATTAACTTTAATACTATTGGTTTTTGGTTTATCTTTTTAAAACTTTTGTGCTGCGTCCCAATTGGCATACTTATACTACGCCCAAAAGCTAGTGTGCAAGCTTTGGGACGCACTACCTCCTTGTTAACAGGTGGTTGTGTTGCTTAGTTAAAAGCCCTGTCAATCATCCACATTTCTGTCCTATTTAATTTCCTCCCTTATTGGAGAAGCAGCAGCAGGATAATCTCCCATTCACGAGTCTCTCACACAGAGGAATCTCCTCAGGTGTTTGGATAATTCTGCATTCAGATGGTAATGTCCAAACACGTCTTTATATGAGTTCAGTATTGTTGTTGCAGATGAAATATAACACAGACAACACTGTTTAAACATTCTCCAGTGAGCTAGATATTAACTAACAGTCATACAAGCATCTTTAACGAAGCCTCTCTACTTGACGGTTGGTCTCGCGTGTCCATCATGTTTGTAGTTTGTTTACACTTTTCATCCGGTTTTGTAGTTCTAATCGAATTCACGTCCAACAGTCAGTGCACTGTGGGTAATATCAGCGGGTAGAGTATGGACGCTTCTACACTTCACATTTTGACTGGAAATAGTAAACCATCTGGGAATTTTTGGCATACTCTCTTCAACATACTACTATTTGGGACATACTAATTGTATTTTCACATACTATTTAGGACAAACAGTATGCAAAAAGGGATGCAGCATTGGTTAACTTTACAACAATTACTACTGAGTAAGCAAACTTATTTGATTAAATAAGTGTTAAATAGCACAGATTGGGAAAGGATCCTCAAACACTGTCTTTTAATAGGGCCAAAATAACTGGGCTACACTCCTGTTCCTACTCTCTGTGTTTGACCTATTTCAATGAACATCATAATGGTTGACTCGAGAGCATAAATACCTTGCGCATCCTCTGGTGGCATAAAAGAACATTTCAATAACCTAAAAATGGCTATAAAATCAGCAATAAAGTCAAAATAAATGACTGCTTTGAGTGCAGGTGATTATAGCAAGTCTCACAGAGACTAGATCTTTCATATTAATGTGTTCTTATTATCATTAAACTGATAAAGCCAAAGTTATTTTGTGTTGTGTTGAACCCATGAAGGATTTAGCACTAGAACATTGTGGTCTGTTCCTGCATGTGAGAAGTCCCCCAGTTACCGGCCTCCTCCACAGCAGAGACTGACCTGAAAAACAAAACAAAAGTAATGCCGATGTGAACATTTTATTATAGGCTAATCGCAGAATAAATCTGAACACATTGTGCATCTTTAAATAAATCAGAATGATATAGAACATATTACTTTACTTGATGTTCATGAGTTTGCTTTCATCTTTTATAATGTTTCCTTGTTAAAAGAAAACTTTAATTATTAATTTTAGAAATAAAAAGGGTTTACCAACCATTTGACAAACAAGTAGCATTAGGATCCTTATGTTCCAACCAATCTGTAAACACGATGGTGCAGATATTAATAAAGTGACACCTGCAGCTCAAAATTATTGTAGTTTATACTTAAAATTGTTTCGTTTTTCTTCAGTTGATATTGAGAATGGAGGAAAAGAAACAATAACTGGGAATAGTAAAAGCACTGACCTCATCTGCATCCTTCAGTCTGACATATGTGCTGTTAAATGGCAGGTTAAAAGCAAATGAGAGCGAATAATGATCGAACATTTCATTATGCAACAATTGTCAAAATCATCATGCAGTTTTAATCTATTCTACCTGAAGGTCACCAATTGAGTGCATTGCTTGTTTATTTCCAGCTGTTCTGCTGTCTGATGCTTCTGCTGGATGGTTCTCGAGTACTTCAGCTGAGACAGAGCAGTCATGATTATCCCAGCTAACAGCATCTTCAGGTTTCCTCAGGATGATTTGAGCTTTTCTGCATTTGCAACCTTTTGTTTTCGGTCTCCATTCAAAGTGAAAAAATAATTAAGTCTTAGATGCATACAACTAACAACTTGTTTCTGCACAGGTTAATCTGCAATTAATAGACTTTAGGAGCATCAACTAATGACACAGGTCATTCTCTCACTTTCCTCTACTTCCATGTCTCTCAGTTGTCTTATGAGTCTCAATGTAAGCTCAACCTTTTGTCTCACTTGTTCTATCAGTCTCAATCTCCTCTCTATTGAACTTGGTCTCTGCATCTCCTCCTCTTCTTCTCTCAGTTGTACCCTAAGACTGAATCTCCTCTCCATCTCCTCTTCTTCTCTTAGTTGTACCCTCAGACTCAATCTCCTCTCCATCTCCTCCTCCTCTCTCATTTGTACTAGCAGTCTCTTTCTCTCCATCTCCCGCTCTTCTCTCATTTGTTCTATCAGTCTCTGTCTTACCATTCTTTCTCTAATTGGTCGCATCAAAGTCAATATTATCCCTCTTGATCGCCATCTTTCCATCTCTTCTTTCAGACGTTCCCTCAGTCTCTGTCTCCATTCTCTTGATGTCAATTTCAGTTCGTCTATC
Organism: Danio albolineatus; assembly: GCA_903798035.1. Taxonomy (NCBI): domain Eukaryota; kingdom Metazoa; phylum Chordata; class Actinopteri; order Cypriniformes; family Danionidae; genus Danio; species Danio albolineatus. Next base: position 475,120 of record CAIGQQ010034325.1, read on the forward strand.
GCATTCTCCTCTTTTTCTCTCTTTCTCAATTGTTCTATCATTTTCAGTGTCAGCTCAGCCTCCTCTCTTAGATTTCCTGTCAGTCTCCTCTCCTTTTTTCTGTCTCTCAGTTGTCTTATCAGGTCCTCAACCTCTTCTCTCACTTGTTCTATCAGTCTCATTCTACAACATCTTGTTCTCAGTTTGGATCTCAGACTCTCCATCTCGTCTTTTTCTTTCATTTTTTTCATCATCCTCCATCTCCTCTCTTCTGATGTCAGACCCTCCATCTCCTCCTCTTCTTCTTCCATCATTCTTGATCTCTCCTCTATAGATGTCAGTCTCTTTATCTCCTCCTCCTCTTCTTCTCTTACTTCTTCCATCATTCTCCCTATCCTCTCTCTTGACGCCAGTTTCTCAATCTCCTCCTCTTTTTCTATCATTCTCCCTATCCTCACTCTTGAGCTTGGTCTCTGAGAGTCTGAGAAAGACTCAAAAGAATGAAGATAAAAAAGATGAGAAAAAGTGTCCCTCTCCTCTTCTCTCTTTCTCAGTTGTTCGATCATTCTTAGCATCAGCTCAGCCTCTTCCCTCACACGTTCTATTAGTCTCAATGTCGGTCTCTCCTCTTTTTTTCTTTGTTGTTCAATAAGTCTCAGTCTCCTGAATCTTGGTATCAGTCTCTCTGTCTCGTCTTCTTCTTCTGCACATGCTATCAGTCCCAGTCGCTCCATTTCCTCTTGTCCCTCACATTCTATCGGTTCCAGTCCACTAAAGACTGCTCTAATTATTTGTATTATAGTCCCTTCTCTCAGTCTGCTTTCTTCTGCTTGTCTGGCTCTCTGAGCATTCTCATACATCTTATCAGTGTAGTGTGCTCCTCCATTCTGCTGTACCATTGAGTCAATCTTCTGCAGTAGATCCTCCACCTGCTCTCTGTTATTCATATCGCTGTTGTTGAACACATGATATCTGCCTCCACACTGCTGGACTAGAGATCTTAATCCACTGTTCTTCTCAATGAGTTTCTCTATGGTCTTTTCTTCTAGCCAGTCTCCATGAGTGAAGAGAATGATGGAGTATTTCAGCACTTCTTCACCAAATATCTTCTCCGTCATCTGAGGAATCTGCAGTTCCTGTTCAGTGAATCCCATATATACAGTAAACACAATGAGGAAAGCGTGAAGTCCAGGACTGAATAAACACACACTTCTGGCGATCTCCATCATTAACTGCTCAGGGTTACTATAAGTGTCAAAGAACCCAGGAGTGATGACAACAGACACAGATCTGCCTGAAACTGTGCCCTGAGCTTCTGAACATCCATAGGTTACTTGTCTACCCCTCCTCCTCGCAGACTCTTTCTGTCCCAGGATTGTTTCTCTAGCTGCTCTTTTACCAACACACCGTTCACCCAGAAGAACAATCCTCCTGGATGGTTTTGCTGCTCCAAAAACTGCATGTTAGATGAAAAAAAAAACAAACAAAAAAAAACAATAATTTAATCCCGAGACCATTTTTCAGTATATTTGGAGAGCATATATAATGTAACAGCCTTGCATATTGTAACAAGAAGAGTCATATTGTGTTTTAACTTTAGATTCACAGATTTATGGTTTTTATGATTAATCTGCACAATAGTTGATTCCCAGAAATATCGGTTCTGGGCAAAAATACCTGCCAAATGTTTTTTTGGGTTGTGTCTGTTACTGTAGCGTTTGGTTCAAGACTACAAGTAGACACTATTACTAGTAGGCATGTGATCAGCCGAGGACAAAAAAGAAGGAAGACAAGATATATATATATATATATATATATATATATATATATATATATATAT
>CAIGQQ010034325.1:476948-500045 GCA_903798035.1 Danio albolineatus
ATATATATATATATATATATATATATATATATATATATATATATATTTGCATATGTGTTTTTAAATAATAAATCATAGCAATTCTAAAAATAGTAATAAATAATATTCTTTATATAAATATTTGTTAATGGCCACACAATATGTTTAATTTTGTTTTATCAGCTTAAAAGTTTAGCAGTTTAATAGTCACCTAACTAATATTTATTAAGTTTATGTCCGGACAGATCCACACACCACCATCATATGGCGACACTAACTCGGTTAGTTTTCTTGTGTCCACGGAATATAACTTTACCTGCAATTTAGTGACTCTTTATTTCAATGTGATAAATAACTTCTAGTCAGTCAATAATTCCAACTGTAAAAAGATCAAGTATAGTTGAATTGAATAAAATAATACATAGTAAGAGTTTATTACTTTCCTTTGGCTTAGTCCCTGTTTTTAATAGCCTAGTTTTAATTAATTATAAAATATATTTTTATAAATTTGTAGTACCATCTAAACTTTCAGGTATTAAATTTGAGATGCTAGGCTGTAGCACAGAATTTATGAAGACTTAAGGACAGCCGTGCACGCACTCAAAGTGATTTCATAATTTTGCATATTGTCAGCGGCTTCGTCACATTATAGGACTACACAATATGATTGTGTTATATACACAGTGGCCTGGGTAAGTCTACAATTACATCCCTGAAAGACATCCTGAATGAAGCGGGTCGTCTGCTTTGATGGAGGTGATGGAGATTAGTGATGGTTTTTGATTTAATATGTTCAACTAACAAGACCACAAACCAAGAAGTTTTTGCCATTTGGAGAATTTGTTAATAATAGCCTAGTCCTTATAAACAATCTTATTCTAAAATATATAATTTACAAATCAAAGAATATAGTCTATACCAGTGGTTCTCAAACTGTGGTACGTGCACCACTAGTGGTACACAAGCTTCCTTCTAGTGGAGGAATCTCTGAATAATTAAAGTTAAAAAATGAACACACTTTTAACCCTTTGACCCATACGATAACACTGATGTGATCAGTAAATTAATTTTAATAGGCTAATCCTTTTATTCAAGTGGCTGACAATAATAAATATTCTCAGTTAGAAGAATTAATCTGCCTCGTTTTGAACTGTGCAGAGCTGTAGCTGCTTAATTACGCCTACTACTTTACTTCAATATCGGTTATTATGGTGCTACTTGGAGAGACAATTCTTTTCTGAGGTGGTACTTGGTGAAAAAAGCTTGAGAATCACTGGACTATACTGAAGAATAAGCCAAATCTAACTAAACTACTATATAGTGAGCAATAGGCTACATTTAATACAAGTTTGCACAGGCACCTCGTGAGAGCTGAACATCACTGCAGTCACTGCACACAGATCTGTTAAGCGCTTGTGTAAAGAACAGAATTATAAATGACAGATGACACAATCTCAATAAATATGATGGTTGCTGTCAACTAGGCTACATTTTTAATGGCCATTCTACGTTATAACATTGATCTGTTGTCAAGCTTAAATAATATTAAGAGCCTTATGTTACCTTTAAAATCTGTAACATCACTATTGTCAATCATTGCTGGTAAAATAACCATCTATAAAGCAAAGCCTGATATTTCTGTGCCCGTTTGATTAAAGGTAAACTAATATGAGGCAAATTCCACTTAAATTAAAACACTCACCACAAGTGTCCTGGAGAAAATGAAAGTACATGCACTGAAGAAATTTCAGATGCTTAAGACAAAAAATTAAATATAATAACTTTATTTACTGTATTAATGTAGCTAATATGTGACAGAGGTTTGTGATACAACAATTACAGTGAAGTAATTATTAAATCCTTATTTTACATGGATAATAGAATTGAGGATGGAGCACGGAAAGAGAAGTGCACTGTAAAAAGCAATGGTTAACTTTACTTTAAAAATTGAGTAAGCACTGCCTTAAAACAATTGAGTAAATTAACTAAACGTAAACGTGCATAATTAAGTTACATGCCTGCAACAGAAACACAATTTTTAAATAAAAATCAACTTTTCTCTTTCAAAGCAATGGGTTTACTCACTTTTTTTATAAAATTGCTTTTAAAAGCGTGGGACATGGAAAACCTGGAAGGAAGTTGGAGTGAAGCGGATAGAAATTACTTTCAGTGTGGAGCAAAACTTCTTGCTGCTCACATACTGTGCAACACGTGCATGTGTTTTGATGTGATACTGAGCTGAGAAAGGGCACTTTGGGTAAAAAAAAAAAAAAAGAAAGAAAAGAAAGAAAGAAAATTAACTATTCAATCCTGCTCCTTTATGACGACAACAAAAAAAGGTTGAAAATAAGGACAACTTTAAAAAGCTGGTGTATGTCTGTATGTGGTGTGAAATTATGGAATAGTTTAGAACAGATTCTCAATGTCAGGATATTAATCAATTTAAAAAGTTGTATAAATGTATATTATTAAAGGCATATAATGATGAAGGTGATTGAAAAAGGATAAAATGAGGAAGGTTTGATGAAATTTAAATTAATGGCTATTTGCATTACTGATTTTTGACTTATTTATTTGTTTATTTTTTGTTATAAAATGCAAATGTATAAATGGAATCTAACATGTCGTATGTTGAAGATGCCAAAAGGATAACATGTCCAATGTAAAAAGAAGGGATAAGTTAAAAAAAAAGAAAAAAGAAATGACTTGAAGTAATAGACAAATGATGTGTGTGGTAATGGGGTGGGAAAATAATAAGCTTGCGCTTCATCCTGCTCCATTTTCGATCATGTTGAAATGTATTTTTTTTGTTAAAGATATTGTATGTATGATATATTTTTGTTCGAAAATAAACTAAATTAAATCAAATCAAATCAAATTAGATACTAGTGCTTATTCATTAGATTCTGGTGCCTATTCTTTAGATACTAGTTCTTTTTTAAGTGCTTACTCAGACACTAGCTCTTTTTTTATTTGATATTAGCACTTATGGCTGCACGATTCTGGCTAAAATGAGAATGATGTTGTTTTGTTTTTTTTTGCTTAGAATCAAGATCAGGATTTTCTCAGGATTCTGTAGATGTAAAATAAAGGTTAATATGAGTAGGCTATTATTACTGTTATTTCTCAAACATACTGTAAATCAACAATATTGGATCTATGTGTAGCTCTACTGTTGGTTAAAATGCTAAATTTTGTAAAGACTTGGAATGGTGGACTTGAACAGACTTTCATTGTGTACTGGTCATTAATGCACAGTAAAGTGACAACATCAAAATACTATAGATAATTCTGAAGTTGAATTATGTTTGAGACATATGCTTGCTATTGGTCATTGAAAACATTAATAGAATTTTTTTTCTATTGGTAAAATCAGACATTTGTCAATATCAGTTTTCCTACTGCATTATATTCAACGTTATGTAGGCTAGAGTAGTTATACTGACACTGTTAAACATTTATTCTCATGCACAACACTCTGTGTTCGCTGTGAAAGAAACACATATTAAATGCTTGTCGTACTCCTTACTCTAAAATTCAATATGATCATTTGTGTGCGCTTTCGGTTTCATTTTCACTACTGAGTGTGCTCATGGCTGCCGTCATTCCAAGAAGAAAAAGAAATATGCAAATCATACTACTCACATGGTAGAGCCCAGCACGGGCCTTAAATCTAAGCCCTAGCCCGGCCCTGGCTCTAGACGCACAGGCTGTAGCCCGGCCCTTGTGTGCCAGCTCATCAAAATCTTGATGGCCTGAGTTCGACCCGAAGCATGTTTTTTCCCGCCAAACAGATTATACTGTTACAACCATTAAAATAGACCAGATTTGTATTTAATAAGAAGGTGATGTTTTTTCGTTTAGTTTATTTTATCAGAATAATTTAGAAAAACCTTTGGAATTTTTATTTATTTTAATGTAAGATTAAGTTTAAGTGACATCGATATTTAAGCAATTGTTGTCCACAGTGAGTTTACTTAAGCTAACCCAGTGGCACCTGCAGCCGTACGGCTGTACGCACTGCGCGTTCCTAGCATAACAGGGCGCAAATTAATGCAGATTTTTTTGAGGAAGCTGAGCAGGAGATCTGAATAGGTGGTTTTGATTTACGTTAGTTTTTATTTATTGTTCTGACTGGAGTTGAGGTTAGTTCATCTTTATTTCTTCATGTTGTCTGTTTTTAACACAATTTATTACAGTTTTGTTGATCCAGCAGTGAGTGCTGCTGTGTACAGAATGTGTTTAACTAGAGCTGAGGTTACTTCATCTTCAGTTAGTTTATGTCTTCTGTTTTAAAGACAGTTTTACTAGTTTTATTTATTAAAGTGAACACTGTTATTTCATAGTGAAATGTATTGTTCTGCACTACATGTAGAGTGTGTGTGAAGCGCGTTTGAAAAAGCAAAAACAGCTGCCAAAATCACAAAAATAAATAAATAAATAAATAATCGCAATATGATTATTTTGTCCATATTGCACAGCTCTAGTGCATTGGTAAAGAAATCTATTGGCTTTAGTTATGCTGGCCGTTTTTCCACACACTAAAAATTACAATTCAGATAACTATTGTTTAAAACAAGGTTAAAAATGAGTAAACTCTCTTTAAAACAGACAAACTTTATTGAGACATTTGCCAAAAGGCCTAAAACTAATGAGACAAATATTGATCCCCACACAGGGTGAAGACCGCAGTCTTATCAGCACCTGAGCCTGGGAAACTCCAGGCCCAGCCTGTCTCTTTCTTCGAACAATTCAGCCTCCTCGCATGGAATTGCTACCATTCAAGGTGTTTAAAACAATTTTTATTTTATTTAGGCTAGATTATTATTTTATTTGACAATCCAGTTGGTGTTTTGGCGCTGAAGCACAGGCACGTGCACATGGGAGGGCTTAGGGTGCTTGAGTCCCTGCCCTTTTTTCTCCTGGAGAGGAAGTCCCCTTTTTTCTGGGGATAATAAATATTTTTTAAATACTAATAATAATATAATATATGTATAAGTTAACGCGTGTTCTATTTAAGCACAACTTTCCCTGTCAAACAATAAAAAAACTGAACTTTAATGTATATCTTGGTTAGTTTACCTGCTCCAAGCGAGCCTTGAACCGTCAATTTGGAAAGAAAAAACACAGTTGAGGCGAACGCCCTACTGAGGACGCTAGGTGTCAACAGTGGAGTAACATCTATCAGCGCTTACGCCTGCATCCACACTGCACACGGACTGCATCTGGGCCATAGCCTAACAGTTTGGCCCATACACACACTGCAGACAGAGTGTGCGTAAAACACGTGTTACTAGCTGACCTCTGTAACAGCAGCACGCTATGATCGACAGAACCGCCGATGTACATTCATCCGTCATTCATCTATAGTGTATGGAGGTGAGTAACGGTTCACAAAAGACTACCTGATGCTCAAATTTACCGTCAGCTATTTATCCAAATGTTCAAAAGCAAATAGACAATTTTGTCATGCTAACATCGTCTTCATTAACAACCATGTGATAAGTTAGCTAAAGTTTAGCCCGGGCAATACCACAGGCATACAGGCTATTAGCTGAGGCTAATGTAATGGAGAAATGACAGCTGGATAGTGGAAATATTCGCCTCTCGTTTCTGCAGTCATTTATTCTGAATATATGTTATTGAAGCTATAGAAACATGTACATATAGGCTATCTATGGAAGTCAGGGGCTATCAGTGTCCTACAGTCTTCAACATATATTATTATTTTGTTGAACAGAAAAAATAAATAAATCAAGAATAATAGATTAAAGAGGGATAGTTCACCCAAAAATGAGCATTTACTCCCCCTCAAGTGGTTCTGAATCTCTGTTTCTTTATTTTGTTGAACACTAAAGAATTAGAGATCAAAGCAGATATTTTAAAGAGAGCTGTAAACCTGAAATCACTGACTTTCAGAGTAGGAAAAACAAACCATGAAAGTCAATAGTTAAAGGTTTCTGCTCTCTTCAAAATATTATTCTGTGTGTTCAACAGAAGAACAAAGTCAAACAGGTGTGAAACAAGTACAGGCGAGTAAATGATGACAGAGTGTTCAGTTTTGAATGAACTGTCCTTTTAAGGGTGAGTATATGGTGAATTTAAGGTGAAATATCCTTTAATATATTTTATTTATTAAGGTACAATTATTATTATTTAATAAAAAGTGCCCTTTTTTCCACTTGAGCCCCTGCCCCTTAAAACGTCTCTGCACGGCCCTGCTGAAGCATATACCGGACTTGTTTTGAAGCACTTCATCAAAATATTATTAGTTTCTCTATTTTATCTAGTAGTTAACTGACCAACAAAAAATATATTGAAACTAAGAGACAAACTATACAAAATTCATTTTAAACAGATTTTTTTTCTAAGACAAATAATTATATTAATTATTTATAAAGGAATTATATTTTTGTTTGAGCCCGTCCAGTACTCAACTGTGTGACTGGATGATTTGTTGCGGTCAGTGGAAATTAAAGATTTAATTAATGCTTCACTACCACAATCCTCTGTCATATATTTGCAAATGTTTTAATATGCCATAATTTGAAAGATTACGTCTTGAGCGTCTGATTTTTCTTGGTGCTGATGTGCTTTTATTACATTTAGACTTCAAAGAAACTATATTAATATTAAAAAAGAAACTAATTATGCCATATTGAATGCTCTTAAATAACGTAGCCTTTGACTGCAAGCATCAGTGTTTCTTGAGATTGTGAATTGAACAGCTCACATGTAAAATCACAGCCACAAATATGTCATTACATATGATTATGACATTTTTTGGGTGAGTTATACCTTAATACAGTAGGTTATATTTTAAACACCATTTGGAGGTGTCCATTTTGCTGAGCAATGTAAATAAAACAATGAAAAGACTTGTGCGCCCTCTTTTATGCTTCTCTCCTGACCTTGTAAATATAATTGGCTGAATCGTAAAAAAGCTGAATTAAGATCGTGTGTAGGGTTGAATCGAAATGGCGATCTTTTCTCAATTAATCATACAGCCCTAGTAGTACTCATTCATCAGACACTAGTACCTATTAAATAGATACTAGTATTTATGTATTAAATACTACTTATTCATTCGATACTGGTGTTTATTCATTAGATTCTAGTACCTACTAAACAGATACAAGTTCTTATTTCTTAGATATAAGTACGTATTTTGATAGTGACTAGTAACTATTCTGTTGTTACTAGTAACAAATGTAAATTTTTTCACTGATTTCAATGGAGATCTGTCATTAGCCCCTTTCACAGATACAGACTTTTCCGGAAACTTACTGGCAATTTTCTGGAAAGGGATCATGTGTGAACAGGCCATTTTTGAAAATACCAGTAAATTTGTTCTGCCAATTTTCAGGAAAAAGACGTTGTAGCATTACCAGTAATTTCCTGGAATGCTTTTCTTTGTGAACGCAAAAGCAAAATTGCCACAGGACTCGCAAAATTTCCAAATCCTCTGTACCCCTTAAGACAGTCTTTCTTCATTTTCTGGTAGCCCGAATATAAATTTAAGTGTATATTATTTAATACATTATTTATTACATAAAAACAAAAACATACATTTACATAAAAGGATATAATGGCATTTGTTATAGGCTATATATATATTTTTTAAATAACCAATATTGTTTGTATTTATTAATTATGACTTTTTTTAAATAAGCAAAAATGATGTTAAGTGAACATTGTTTCAGGTTATTTTTGCAGCTGTAAAAACATTCCATGTTGTTAGCATGAATATAGCATAAATTAGCATGTTGTTAGCATGATTCTAACATGAATTAGCATGTTACTAGCATGATGTTAGCATGATTCTAACATGAATTAGCATGTTACTAGTATGATTCTAGCATGATTTAACATGTTACTAGCATGATTCTAGCATGAATTAGCATGATGTTAGCATGATTCTAACGAATTAGAATGTTACTAGCAAGATTCTAGCATGAATTAGCAAGATGCTAGCATGATTTTAGCATGAATTAGCATGTTACTAACATGATTCTAGCATGAATTGGCATGTTACTAACATGATTCTAGCATGAATTATCATGTTGTTAACACAATTCTAGCATGGATTAGCATGTTGTTAGCATGATTCTAGCATGAATTAGCATGATTCTAGCATGAATAAGCATGTTACTAGCATGTTGTTAGCATGAATTAGCAAGTGCTAGCATGACTAGCATGTCACTAGCATGTTGCTAGCATGCTTCTAGCAAGATTAGCTTGTCAGTAGGATGTTAAAACTATTAGCATGTGTTAGAACAGCTAGTCACAGTCAATGGGACAGTTGCTAGGGTGCTGAAATTGGTTGCTAGGAAGTGGCTAGTAAGTTTAGAGGTCATCAGTGATTGGCTGCTGGCTAGACTGAGTTAAATGAGGCCAGACTCTAGTCTGTAGGACAGTCTGATGCAGAGTTATGAGCTCACAAAGTTTGACCCAATGTTAAGTCAATGGGACTTTTGGGAATTTTCGTTTTTCAGAAAACTGAAACCCGAGTCAGACCAGTTTGAAGGTTTGACGAAAGTTTGAAGGATGTAGCTTGAAAGGCTTAGGAGGAGATAGACTTTAAAAATAGTCTCAGAAGAAAGAAGAACTAGACAGTAAAGTTCGTCGAGACAAACTCCGAGGCTGGCTTGACAAAGCCTGTTGGTAATAGTTTATTTAGTTTAAAACAGTTTGAAAAAAGTATGAATAAATATTGATGTAATTGTGATGTAAATTCATTTACATACATTATAAAGGTCTGTTCTTTTTTTCTTTCATGGATGTACTGTTTATGTTAGACCAAATGTAACCACTTTAACATCTGCTTATCAACAGACAAGATCTGGATACATACATGGTGATTTAAAAGGTTGTATGTTTAGGTGGTAGTTTGGACTGAAATATAGACAGTCAAAGGTTAAATGTGTGCGTTGATGTAACTGAGGTTCATTCTGTTTGTCATTAATGACCTCATGAGCTTAGCAAACTAGATAAAAAGAGAACGCACTCTGTTTCGGCGTTTCACACTCCGTCACAACAAACCTGCGTTGCTGTATGACTGTCTGACCTTCTTTGCAAAGAATAAAACTTTAAAAGACACTTTGGGTAAGAATTTGTCTTCTTGACCACTGAGAGAGCCTCCTTAAAGAAAATAGCCACCACAATAGATAGATAGACAAATAGATGGTCCTAGTATGAATTGGCATGTTATTAGCATGATTCTAGAACAAATTAGCATTAGCATGTTATTAGTATTATTCCAGCATTAGTTAGCATGTTATTAGCATGATTTTAGTACAAACTAGCATGTTATTAGCCTTCTAGCTTGAATTAGCATGCTATTAGCATGATTCTAGCATTAGTTAGCATGTTTTTAGCATGATCCTAGTAGAAAGTACTACAAAGTACCCACATTTTAAGCTATTAATACTGCCCTTAATTCTGTTTTTGGTATAAGATTGCAGAAGGACGGTTTGACTAGAATGTACAGTTTTTACCATCATACTGATAACTTTTAGTCACTCAGCAGAATTACAGTTCAAACCACTGTAGTTAAAAGATCATACCTTACAACCCAAACTGGAAAATTGTGTCATTATTTACTCCAGCTTCAGGCAGGTTGAGGACTTCTTGGTGTAGAACATAGAAGGACATTACAAATTTATGAAACGTGAACTCACCAAATAGTTGTACTCCACAAGTCTTTCCGAAAAGTTCAATGATGGCCCATGCCGGTTTTCCAGCTGGTACACCACAGAAGAGGAAGGTTGGAGAGCCATCTTTCACACTGTAAAATACTTGGCCTTTGTTATCCAACCAGAATGACAGAATTGTTCCTTCTTCACAATGTTCCTCAGGAAGCGATTTAGCCCAAAATCCCCCCCTTTCTACTAGATTTGGGCAAGCAAACTGTGGCAGACAACTTATATTAGATGGGTCCACAATACTGAAACCCACCTTCAGGGCTCCGCTCCAAAAACCCTGTGTCTTTGTGATCTGAAAGAAGACAGAACACATGAGAGAAACTGAGAAGTGACATATACACCTGATATTAAGTTGCATTTTGTAAAAATGGTCTTAAGTGTACAATGCTTAATGCAGGTGTAAACAGGGTCTAAAACATTTAAAGTTTATATACTTTTGACCACTTCTAATTTAGATTTTGACCACTACAATGTCAAAACAGCTTAACAGATCAAGAAAAGAGAATAAAAAGCTATTACAATATCTGAAATTAACACAACACTGCAACATCTTCATACTAAGTGTATAAGCAGTAGTAGAATGGTGGTGTAGTTCTGGTTAAAATGGTTAAGTTCAGTTTAGTATAAATGCCAAGGTTGAAGATCCATGGTGGACAAAGTACACAAATAAAGCACATTTACACTAATGGAATACTATTCCAGTAAAATGATTAAGTTCTTTCAGTTTAGCTTGAGTCAAGTACAAAAGCACTTCATTTTTATCCAATTAAAAGTAAAAAGTACTTATTGATGAATCTTTTGCAATTTTGCCAGAGATAGTTTCGTTTTATCACAAAATGTCATGCACTAATAACTACTGATATGATAGGCTAATTAATTATAATTAAAGTGCTAAACAAGTGAAAATAACAAAATATACAGTACTATTTAGCCTGTAACACAAAATGATGAATGTGTTTTGACAACTGTAAACCTACAAAATAAAAATAGGAGAATTTCCTTTTGTTGTTTTGACATTATATTTAACTTGTTCAGATGAAATCCGGAGGAAATGCGGTGACGCGATGACGTTAATTGAATTATGTGCTAACATATAAAACGGGATGATGAAAAGAACATTCACAAAGCAGCGAATGTAAATGCCTTAATCTTATTATTATGAAGGTATATCAGTTGCAAAACTCGAGAGCTTGCAAATGTAAATGTGAGAACTTGTGATAAAAATATTTGTACCACGGCCCCTGGGTGCAGCCGCGGAAGGTGCCTGCCAGGTCCCGGGGCAGGACGTCTCCTGCTCCCCCGTTCGAGATCTCCACGGAGAACCGCTTCGCCCCCCTCCGCGAGACGGGCTGCGATGTGGCGATCATAGGTGATTCCATCGTTCGCCACGTCCGCGCTGCTTCCACTAAAGGTAACAAAGTACGCACTCACTGCTTTCCCGGTGCCCGCATTAAGAATCTCTGTGCCCAGGTTCCTGCTATCCTGACCGCTGGCGAGAGCATCGGTGCCGTCGTCCTCCACGTGGGGACAAACGACACCGGGCTGCGACAGTCGGAGATCCTGAAGGAGGACTTTAGGAGCCTGATCGAGACGGTTCGTCGCACCGCGCCCACCACGCAGATCATCGTTTCTGGACCGCTTCCTACCTACCGCCGAGGAAGTGAAAGGTTCAGTAGACTTTTTGCTCTGAATGAATGGCTATTAACATGGTGTAAAGAACAGAAACTGCTCTTTGCCAATAACTGGTATCTTTTCTGGGAGCGTCCTAGGCTCTTCCGTGCTGACGGGCTGCACCCCAGTCGAGCTGGAGCTGATCTGCTGTCGGACAACATCTCCAGGACACTTCGTTCTGTCTCACTAGTAAGTAAACATTCAAAAAATCCACATTTTAGCCATATAGACCCTTCTTCATCCCACTTAATTCACAGTAATGCATGTCCGGCTAACCGCATAGAAACTGTGTCTGTTCCTCGTATTACTAGACCAAGAAATAAGCGTACTGTGTGCTCTAGAAGACATCTATTAACAATCAAACCAGAAAAACTACTAAAAAATGAAAATATAAATATCATAGAGCTAGGTCTCCTGAACATCAGGTCACTAGCACCTAAAGCACTTATCATAAATGACATTATTACAGATAACAATCTTAATGCACTCTGTCTCACTGAAACCTGGCTGAAACAAAATGACTATATTAGTTTAAATGAAGCAACTCCTCCAGGATTCTCTTATAAGCATGAGGCTCGTCAAACTGGTCGTGGTGGTGGAGTTGCATCAATCTTTAGTGGTATTCTTAATGTTAATCAGAGAAACGGACTTATGTTTACCTCCTTTGAAGTATTGGCGCTTAATGTTATGCTTTCGGATACTATGAATAAAATGCTATCTCTCGCTTTAATCACCATATATAGACCCCCAGGACCCTATGTCAATTTTCTAAAAGAGTTTTCTGATTTTATTTCTGACTTACTAGTTAAAACTGATAAAATACTAATTGTAGGAGATTTTAACATCCATATAGATAACGCTAATGATACACTAGGGCTCGCATTTATGGATCTACTACATGCCCTTGGGATAAAGCAAAATGTTGTTGGTCCCACACATCGCCTAAAGCATACTTTAGATCTAATTCTCTCTTATGGAATTGAGGTCATGGATGTAGAGATTATACCACAAAGCGACGATATTACGGACCACTACCTCTTACTTTACAAGCTATGTTTACCTGACATTAGCAGATCCGCACCAATACATCGCCTTAGTAGATCTATCGTTCCGTCTACCAAAGAGGAATTCGCAAATAACTTGCCTGATCTTTCTTTATTTCGAAATGCACCTGCAAATGCAAATGACCTCGATGTAATAACTAGCAGCATGGATGCCATCTTTACTAGCACACTAAAATTAAAAACCATCACCCATCAAATTAAAAAAGACTAGAGAAGATAAATCTACATCATGGTATAACAGTCATACACGCGCTCTCAAAACAGCAACCCGTGCCCTGGAACGTAAATGGAAAAAAACTAATTTAGAGGTCTTTAGAATTGCGTACAAAGACAGTATGTCCAGCTATAGGAGGGCCCTCAAATCTGCCAGGGCTGAGCACCTCCGTAAACTGATAGAAAATAACCATAACAATCCTAGATTTCTATTTAACACCATTGCTAAATTAACAAACAATCGGTCATCGTTGGAACAAAATATCACACCGCAAATGAGTAGTGAAGACTTTATGAATTTTTTCAGTGATAAAATAGAAGGCTTTAGACAAAAAATAGATGTTAAAATCTCTGTACAGCCTTATACTTCAGATCCAGTAAACATTCCACTGAACCAAATTAGCCTACAGTGCTTCGAGAACATAGAACAGGAAGAGCTAGACAAAATTATAAATAGTTCTAAACCAGCTACGAGTATGCTAGACCCAATTCCAACAAAACTACTGAAAGAGCTGCTACCTGTAATAGGAGAACCTCTTCTTAACGTTATCAACTCTTCTTTGTCATTAGGACATGTTCCAAACTCTTTCAAGCTAGCTGTTATTAAGCCTATTATTAAGAAACCACAACTGGACCCTTGCAACTTAGCTAATTATAGGCCTATTTCAAATCTTCCATTTATGTCTAAAATACTAGAAAAAGTTGTTTCTGCCCAATTATGCTCCTTTCTGCAGATGAACAATGTTTTTGAGGTGTTCCAGTCAGGTTTCAGGCCTCATCACAGTACAGAAACTGCATTAGTGAAAATAACCAACGATTTACTATTAGCTGCTGACCAAGGGTGCATCTCGCTGTTAGTCCTGCTAGATCTTAGTGCCGCATTTGACACAATTGACCACAATATCCTCATAGATCGCTTAAACTCTACAGGTGTCCAGGGAACGGCTTTACAATGGTTCAAGTCATACTTAACTAATCGTTACCAGTTTGTGAATATTAATGGACAGCCTTCACAAGTCAGGCCAGTTAAGTATGGGGTGCCTCAAGGTTCAGTTTTAGGCCCTTTGTTGTTTACAATTTACATGCTGCCCCTGGGAGACATTATTAGAAGACACGGGATCAGCTTTCACTGTTATGCAGATGATACTCAATTATATATTTCTACTAAACCTGACGAGACGTCTAAACTATCAAAACTAACTGAGTGTAATAAAGATGTTAAAAACTGGATGACCAACAACTTCCTTCTCTTAAACTCAGACAAAACTGAACTATTACTTATAGGACCTAAATCCTGTACACAGCAGATCGCACAACTCGACCTACAACTAGAGACATGCAGAGTTAGCATTAGCTCTACTGTTAAAGATCTGGGTGTCATATTAGACAGCAATTTAACTTTCGAAAGCCATATCTCCCATATCACAAAAACTGCATTCTTTCATCTGAGAAATATTGCTAAGCTACGAAGTATGCTATCCATCTCAGATGCAGAAAAGCTAGTTCATGCTTTTATGACTTCCAGGCTGGATTACTGTAATGCTCTGCTCGCTGGTTGCCCAGCCTCCTCTATTAACAAACTTCAGCTAGTACAAAATGCAGCCGCCAGAGTTCTTACCAGGTCTAGAAAATATGATCATATCACCCCAATTTTATCCTCGTTACACTGGCTGCCTGTTAAGTTTCGTATTGAGTTTAAAATATTACTTCTTACATATAAAGCATTAAATAATCGAGCTCCTGTTTATCTAACCAACCTTCTGTCTCGCTACAATCCAACCCGCTCTTTAAGATCTCAAAACTCAGGGCTTCTAGTAGTACCCAGAATAGCAAAATCAAATAAAGGGGGTCGAGCCTTCTCATTTATGGCTCCTAAACTCTGGAATAGCCTTCCTGATAATGTTCAAGGCTCAGACTCTCTCTCAGTTCAAAACTAGATTAAAGACCTATCTTTTTAGTAAAGCATACACTCAATACGTCACTTAGCTGTATGATGCATGAATGTGCTCCACGCATCTCATTTATATACACTATGAACTGCAGCTACGCTAATTATTTTCTTTGTTCTCTATTCCAACTGGGGATACTCATCCCCAGGCCCCCAAAGACTTTGCAGCGCCACAGATGCGATCCAAGACCCGTGACGAGACGATCCCAAGGCTCCTTAACCCTGGACCTCGCTGTATCCTGAGCAGCTGCTTGGCGGAGTAGCAAGCAAGAGACGGATTCCTGTGATCCTCCAAGGACAGACGAGCCTCGAGTTCTCCAGCCTCCGGCGACTAGACTGCAGCTAGAGCTGCGCACCGATGGATTACTCTTCAGTGTTTGAACTCTAAGTAGTGAATATTAAACAACACTGAACTGAACTGATCTCAGCTATATACTAGCTATTAATTTACTAGCTAATAACTAAACTGTCATTTTCAATTTACTATAACCTTCTATGTGAAGCTGCTTTGACACAATCCACATTGTAAAAGCGCTATACAAATAAAGGTGAATTGAATTGAATTGAATTGATAAAAATAATTGTATGTGTAGGTTGAAATGTACTGTAAGACTTAAGTTTTGATGTCTTTGACAATTCAAACATAAACTGGAAGCACGGAGACAAATCAGCTCCTTCGCCCTCTCTCCACTCAACTCACACAGAACGGTCGGTTTAAAGTATTGTTTTATATTAATCCAAGTGACTTTATCTATCATGTTTGATATCATCTGAAATGTCTCAGTGCGACTGGTACAATGGTCTCATTCCCTCAGAAATAGACATGACCTAAATAATAAATATATAACTTCAGGCATCTTTTGCACCACTAAGGGTGTGTGGGAGATTTCTATTCAAATGCCTTTAGGCAGAAACCCTCACCCCTCACTGAATGTAAATGCTGTTTGTTATTCAACACACACCCCTTCTATTCCTTGGTTTGGATACTTAAGGTTGAGTTCCAGGCTGTTCAGGGCGCTTCTGCAGTCAGAGTAGCCCATAGTACAGAGTTTCCTAAAGCTCCACACTATGTATATTTGAAGGCAGGTATGCATCTTTTTGATCTTGGATTTACCATTGAGAATTTGATGTTTTGTATTGATCATTTACAGATTGACTGAATGAATTGGCATAATACACATTTACCTGACTGATTTCGTGTTATTATCTCTAGGAGATTACATTAAGTCCATAACACCACAAGCCCCTGTGCAGGTTAGTAGCGGACTAAAACACAATAGACGGAGCAGCGTGGCACGCTATACGATGTTCTTAGAGCTAACACATTGGCATTATTCAAGTAAACTTGGACTGTACAAGGCTATCTAAGGGGAGAGTTCTTCATCTCTAAACTCTGATTTAGTAGATAGCAGATCTAATGGGGACCGCACAAAAAATATTCTAATCTGGGTAAGTAGGGTTCTGCCTGATTAGAATAGTGGTTAATCGCCTCTGTGTAGTGACCAAGACTGACATGCTTGTGTTTAAGAGATTGTATATCCGGCCGGTACAAGACTCAGGATGTTATAGGAATCCGAATGAACGAGAATAAAAAACAATAACAGATCAAAGAGAATGCTCAATCATAGTCTAAAGTAATATTAAAAGGAAACAAAATAAGCTTATCAATGTTTTATAATTGGAGTCAGATAAAACGAGGATAAACATATTAATCTTCTAAACACCTCATACTAAAACTGGAGTTAAACTTGAAGTAAATCAACATTGTGCCCTGGAAAGACAGAACAGGCAGCGAACCTTCATCCAGCAGTAGACACCGCCATTGAACTAACTGGCTGGACCTTACAGTACACTCACAGCTCTGATGTGAACAGCTGAATCTCTCGATTTGCACACACAGACAATAATCCACACACTTGTGTTTTGAACTCGAAGTTGCAGATTAACAGTTGTGAATTTGTAAAATGACATTTACAAATACAATTTGACAGACACACACGTGCACGGCATATTTTATTGCAGCTTCGCTGTACAACCACAAATCGGCACTCACAACCTCTCAGGTTTGCCAGTTCAACTACACATCTCTCGCGCTCTGACTTCTGCTACACACTTTTGCTACACTCATCTGTGCACTCGTAGATGCAGAGGCGCGGGGCGGGGCAGAGGTAAAGCTGTTTAAAGATTACCTTTCCTTAGATCCACCCATCCATCCATCTATTAGATAGATAGATTTTTTTCATTCCCAGACAACCTTGTTCACCAGAATAAGCTAATGGCAGAACCTCACATGTTAGCATTTCAGACATTCTCTTTCTGTTTACCCTTCGTCTGAAAAGTTAGAGATGAAGTGATATGAAATAAGGATATATGTGAGGGTTATTTTGGGACCACACAAAACCACACAGGATGGCATGCTGAAACGGGTGAGCGTTGGGATACCAAACCTTCAGCTGGACCTGCTCGTAGACTCTGACTGGGCGGTTGGTGAAGGTGATGGCATCACAGAAGCTGTCACTCCGCCACACACTGAGTTGTGTCTCGTCGATCACAATATTAGAGCCTTTCGTTTTGGCATGGAAACAGAGTGGCAGGGGGGCTAGCAGCTGTGGGCACATGTTCGCCTTCAAGGGATGGCAGCGAAGGGCTCCTGTGTTTAACAAATGGACAAAAATTTAGTTATTCTGCTCTATATATTTAACAAGCACTCACAACAAATTCTCACTAGTGTTGTTATTCTTTCTAAGAGCTTTGTGCTGTATTTACTGAACAAAGAGAGATCAGTGGCAACCATTTCTGAATGAAAATCTTTATCAAGAATAGAGAAACAACAAAGGAGAGCCAGAGATAATGCATGTTTTTGTTATTTATTGTGCCAAAATTGCCACAGGACTCGCAAAATTTCCAAATCCTCTGTAACCCTTCAGATAGTCTCTCTTCAGTTTCTGGTAGCCTGAATATAAAATTTAAATTGCCCAAATAGACAATACATTATTTATTAAATAAAAACAAAAACATACATTTACATAAAAATATATAATGGCATTTGGCAACCTGGGGTGCCTCAACCTGAAACAATGTTCACAATGTTCACCTCTGGCATCAACAAGGCATCTGCGCCCACAGAACTGCCCACAGCTGGAGATTTCCTCTTGTTCGGACCATTCTCTGTAAACCCTAGAGATGGTTGTGCGTGAAAATCCCAGTAGATCAGCAGTTTCTGAAATACTCAGACCAGCTCGTCTGGCAGCAACAACCATGCCACGTTCAAAGTCACTTAAATCCCCTTTCTTCCCCATTCTGATGCTCGCTGTGAACTGCAGCAGATCCTCTTCACCATGTCTGCATGCCTAAATGCACTGAGTTGCTGCCATGTGATTGACTGATGTGTAGCTAATAAAGTGGCCGGTGAGTGTATATGGTTATCGTTCAATGATTTATCAAGATTGCATTTTTGACGTATCACCCAGCCCTATTAGCATGCATATGTTTTTCTGAATCTCTAAGTGACGGTGCCCACTGACCTGAGCAGTAGTGGCTGGAGAGCAAAGTGAAAGCAAAAGTAAAAATGCACACATTTAAATGACCACATCCCAATTAGAGTTATGATTACTAAAGGGATTTTATACGGTTTATTCTTCCATAACAAACACAGAGTTGTGCGTGCTGCTTTTCTGTAAGTTAAATGAATGCCAGTATTCACATTGAAAATGAACATTTACAGAGTGCCAGAGGGAGTATAATTATGCTATACTATACAGCGCCAAATATAATGCAAGAGGGAATCTGATAATGAGATATGTCTGATTTTACCAGTGAATATGATCTATTTATATGTAGTCCATGGCAGAGCGCAAGTACATCTAGCTTTATTAATTAATCTTTAAAATTATGAATAGTTGTAGTCTGATATAGTCCTATGCATTGGCAACTAGAGGCATTTTAAAGTCTATAAATAGTTTAGCATTTTAACCAACAGTAGGTCCACATATAATATTATTATAGTTTTTTTGCCATATGATTGAGGAATATTTATAATGTTCAGACTCATATTAAAGTTTTTTCTAGATAAAATTGTAAAATGAGTTCTGTATTGAGATATACATCAAATCATGACTTGGGTCTAGGCATGGGGCGATAACCGTTTTTAAGGCCATTATTAGTTTAAGAAGTTAAAAAACAATTATAACTTGGATATAAGGAGAACAGTGCCGTTTTGAAAACTGAACTGAAACTAAGTTATTAAAAATAAACTTGCAGGACTAGGCTAATTTACGTTCTGCCGCAAAATGACTTTTATTATAATTTTAGTGATCTACTTGAGGTAGTTGAGTTTATTTTTATGCTTTTGATGAAGTAGCATTCAACTTAAGAGCTCTTTAGACCATGCGCCGGACGTTTCTCCATGTTTCACAGGTAATGTCTTTAAGTAAATAATTATTTAGGCCTATTTAATTATTCATTTATTATTTATGGACAATAATTGAGACATAAAATTAGATTATTATTTAGTAACTTTCTTACTTTAAAATAACAAACATTGTACATCTCTCTATTTTAAGGCTAAAACATTGCTTTATATATTTATTTATTTAGGCCTATTTGTATGCATGTTTGTACCTACTTTCATTTTAGTTGTCGTTTGTTTTAGTGGTCTTTTATTTCTTTAACTTAACTTTTCCAAAATGAATCTTCATTTCATTTAATATGTTTACAATAATAATAAAGCTGTTAAC
Organism: Danio albolineatus; assembly: GCA_903798035.1. NCBI lineage: Eukaryota > Metazoa > Chordata > Actinopteri > Cypriniformes > Danionidae > Danio > Danio albolineatus. The sequence goes on from CAIGQQ010034325.1 coordinate 496,264, forward strand.
AAGTTTTTAATGATTAATGAAGCAATTATAATGTTTTGTCAAATTATTTCATCTTCATAAGTAGCAGGGTATTTACAGTCACTGTATATTTCTGTCCGTTTGCATCCCATTCCATTGTGCCCCCTGGCGGAAAAAGTCACAAACTGCGGTCATACCTAAAAACACGTTCTTATACGGCGGCAGTAGAAGGCACGGTGGTAATGGCCATTTTTAAGTAGTACCCAGTGTTAATTTCGTCGGCATATTTGTGTCATAATTTTCGTGACGAACAAGTTTCTACTGACGAAAACTATTAAAAAATGAAGTGTAGATGACGACAACTACAAAAAAAATATACTGACATTTTCGTTGACTAATAAAAACAAGACGAGAATGTGATTGAGGGAGGTTTTTGGAAAATATCCAATTAGAACTAATCTTGGCGTGTGATGCATGATGTGCGCGCACACACCACACACACACACATTTGAAAAGTAGCTGATCCACAGTAGACGCGTCTTTCTGTCTGATTAAACTATGTATAACGAGATGGCAACAGCTGAGAGGAAAAGAAAATTCACGTTTGATGTCGAGACAAAAACACCGTAAACCATATGGAGAGAAAAGGCTGACAAAAACAACCAAAGCGACATCAGGCCAGGGAATCATCCTGAACTCTTCATGGTAAACTCGGTCTGTTTTATTTACCTGAGTATGTGCTTTTGCTTAGCTGAAACAGTGTAGCCTCTCTCTGACCTTTAGAGACGCCAATAGGTTGTACAAATAAACATTATTGCATTGGTAACATGATCATGGCATTCATTATCGTGAGGAGTTGTTTCATTTTAGCAGCAGCTACAGTTAAGCTGGCCTGATCTAACTCGCACTAGGTTACCACGGTCGCTAGGTTCACTTCACATGCGCTGTGAGCGTCAGCCACGATCGCCATGACAACTGGCATTTACAGTGTACCTCTGCCTCAAAACAAACTGCTTCATTCAGGACGTCGCTCAGAGATGTGATTATTTCTTATTTAAAGGATGTAATGATACTGTAGTGTTATATTCTGTGCTTATCATGGAGTCGCATTCTAGTGAAACTGCCCTGAAGTGAAGCGCACTTTTTATTTTTTACCTACATCTTCACTTTAGAATTCCTCTATGAGTTACAGAGCCATGGGACTGAGTGCACATTTGACAAGATAACACGTTATCATCTGCCAGTCATGTGTCATTACTCTACTTATTTACTTATTTGCTTCCTATAGACTGACATTGCAAACGCAACGTGGAGTGTTAAAACACAACTGTTTTAAGCCCTTTAACTGCATGATTCTGTTCAACAGACTGGTTTAAAGACTAGTAGTTTACCACGTTAAAATAAAGGACTTGCTAAGTAATTGCAACGTCCTACATTTTCAGTAGTCTACTGTTCTTGCCGACACATAATTTGACATGTTACTTATGACATAAACAATGCATCTCTAATTTTTGGTCTTAAATGGAAAAGCTATATTTCATATTTTAAATAGACTTGTAATAGAGTTTTATTTAATTTTAAGTTAGAATGTTTTGTATGAATAAATGTTTCCAATATTTAATTAAACCAAATATATTTTGGTCAGCTAAATCTTGAGTAAATTAAGTCGACTAAAACTAAAATGGGTGACACGGTGGCGCAGTAGGTAGTGATGTCACCTCACAGCAAGAAGGTCGCTGGTTCGAGCCTCGGCTGGGTCAGTTGGCATTTCTGTGTGGAGTTGGCATGTTCTCCCCGTGTTGGTGTGGGTTTCCTCCGGGTGCTCCGGTTTCCCCCACAGTCCAAACACATGTGGTACAGGTGAATTGGGTAATCTAAATTGTCTGTAGTTTATGTGTGTGAATGAGTGTGTATGGATGTTTCCCAGTGATGGATTGCAGCTGGAAGGGCATCCAATGTGTAAAACAAATGCTGGATAAGTTGGCGGTTCATTCCGTTGTGGCGAGCCCTGATTAATAAAGGCACTAACCCGAAAAAAAAAAGGAATAAATGAATGAAAACTAAAATGGTTCAGAAGACTAAAATATGACTAAAACTAAAAAAAACTACGACTAAAACTAAATCAAATTTTGCTGTCAAAATTAACACTGGTAGTACCTACTGTATACCACGGTTTGGAAAAGTCAAGGTATTAAAACCGGCTTAATTTGCTGTAATACCGTTCCTAAGATGCGTGTACAATTTTTCTTTTACATTTTATTTTTTTTTGTTGTTTAGAACAACTGTATCTCCAGCACAAAAGATCTCCAAAGATGCTGTTTTTAATTGTAAAGAAAGTGTTTTTGAAACAAATGAAGACAGCAGCAGTTAAAGATTCATTTTCATTATTCAGTCTGACATGTTTACTGCTCCAAAATATATTAAATGTTTCTCAAAATAAAATATATTGTGTTTTTTACCCAGACACTTAAAAAGAATATATTTACCATATAATCCCAATATTGTCAAACCATGAAATTTTTATCCAGGGTTATGATACCGTCAGAATCTTTTACCAGCCCATGCCTACTTGGGTCTTTATACCCCTAATTAAATCCAGAGGCGAATATTTTGCAATTGGCCACACTGATGGCACTTCCTATAATGTTGCTCTTGGTAAATATTCTGCACTATTTCTGCCCATGTCTCTACAGAAATAAAATGAGAACTATAAATGTCTAAAGATTATAACTTGTTCAGACTTGCAACAGCCTTTTAGAAGTTAGTGATAGTTGAAAAAGGCAAAATTTAATTACTGTGATATGAATTCTGAAAATAAAAGGATGGAAAACAACAACAATGTATTTTTGAAACAATATTCTTAAAATAAAAACACTCACCCATCGTTTCAATGTTAGTCTTAATCTTTGTAAAGAGTATCTTCACTTGTTCAATTGATCCATTTTTGTTGTTGAACAGATGGTATCTGTGCTCATATTTCTGCACGAGTGTCTTCAGTGCTTTAGTTTCATCTATGAATTCCTGGATTGTGGTGTTTTCTTCCTCCAATTCGTCTCCTCTGGTGAACAGAATCCAGCTGTTTTTCTGGTTGTTTTCTCCCAGCATCTTCTCAATCTTCTCCACAGTTCTTCTCTCTTCTTCAGTGAATCTGTCAGCTTTGATGACCAGCAGAAACACAGAGCGGCCTGATGCACATCTCTGGAGGACCTTCTCATTGATCATCTGCTCAATCTCTTCTTCACTCATATCTATATCTGATAATCCTGGAGTGTCGTAAACAGTGACTGAAAAACCCTCGACAGCTCCAGACTCCACAGCAACATCTAGTGTGACTGTAGTGGAGCTCTTCTTTGAGATGAAAGCTTGTCTTCCCAGGATTGTGTTTCCTGATGAGCTTTTCCCAGCTCCTGTTTTCCCAAGCAGGACCACATTTAATACTCCAGTCACATCACCCATGTCCAGTTACGTTGATAAATACTGAAAGAAAAAAACAGCAATTTGTAGTAATTCACTTGCTATATTTAGATGAAATGCATTAAAACTGTTTTAATTAAAGGCATGTATGGAGACTTTCGATATGTGATACTGCAAATACTTCTCATTGTCACAATAGTTGTCTTTACCTGTGTTGCCTGGATTAGAAAATGTCAAACTTTATACAATAACTGATTAACTCCATTTGACTGCGTACCAATGCATCAATGTGTACAACGACTTTTCTACTTATGCTAACGTTACTCCTGTTTAGCTTAAACTCCACATTGAGCAGGTAGCGCGAATTTCTTGACGCCAGCCCTTCTTTGTTATATAGTTACGCATCCAAA
>CAIGQQ010034325.1:535045-559397 GCA_903798035.1 Danio albolineatus
TAGTGTGGCCCGGAGCTGGGCCAGAAAACATTTGCTATGTGGGTACCTGTCAAAATTCTGTGATCACCTATCAGATGGATGTGAGGTTTTGAGGCAGCTAACTCACAAGGACAGTATGTGGGACTGGTCTGAGGTGCACAAGGAAGCATTTAGAAAGCTCAAAGATGCCATCACAAGAGCGCCACTCCTCAAATATTATAATCCAGAAGAACCACTGACACCGCAGTGTGATGCGTCAGAGACTGGGTTAGGGGCAGCTCTACTGCAGTAGGGAGTTCCAGTAGCTTATGGAAGCAGAGAACTGACTCCAAGCGAGAGAGGTTATGCCCAAATAGAGAAAGAATGTTTGGCCATAGTTTTCAGTATGGAAAAAGTTCATCAGTATACGTATGGACCACAGGTTACTGTACATTCTGACCATAATCCACTAGAAACTATAATACGGAAACCTCTGCTTAATACCCCAAAACGTCTGCAAAGAATGTTACTTAGACTTCACAGACATGATATTGAGATTCCATACATTCCAGGCAAGGACATGTTGCTCGCTGACACACTGAGCCGTGCGTAGCTACCTGAACATGCATCAGAGAGCTCAGTAGAAATGGAGATTGAGAGCATAAACATGGTCCACCACATACCGATGGCAGAGAAAGACTCAAAGCTATCAAGGTGGAAACAAGTAAAGACAGAAAGTTGCAGTCACTAATTACAGTGATCAAAGAAGGGTGGCCAAGGGACAAGAAAGACATGCCTAGTGATTCTTGTTCTTGGAAAGAGTGATAGTGTGCAATGAGTACACAAGGTGGAGTTGTTTTCAGAGGAGAAAGAGTAATAATCCCTGACAAACTCAAGAGGTGACATTGTTCAACGCATTCACTCTTCACATTTGGGCATAGAGGGATGTCTAAGAAGGGCAAGAGAGTGTGTTTACTGGCTGGGGATGAATGAGCACATAAAGACATTTGTAGAAAAATGTGATGTATGCAGGTCTATGGATGCAAAGCAGCCAAAGGAGACTTTATGTTCGCATGAGTTACCTAGCAACCCATGGTCTAAGGTAGGAACAGATATATTCACGACAACAGAAACTACCTCATTACCGTTGATTACCTTTCTAATTTCTGGGAACTTGACTACTTACCTGACACAAAACCATCCACTGTTATCCATAAGTTGAAAGCTCACTTCACGAGACATGGGGTCCCAGATGTTGTTATCTCAGATAATGGCCCACAATATGTCTCGGAGGATTTCAGAAGGTTTAGCAGACAGTGGGAATTCAAGCACAAGACATCATCACCAGGTTACCCACAGAGCAACTGTATGGCAGAATCAGCAGTAAAGACTGCAAAAAGATTGTTGAGAAAAGCAAAATCTGATGGAAAGGATCCTCGCTATGCTTGATCAAGGAAACACTCTATCACAAGGGATCAAAGCAAGTCCAGCACAACGGTTGTTCAGTAGGAGAACCAGAACTGCACAACAACCTACTACAACCAAAGGTAGTACACACACAACAAGCACAGATTGAATATAGAAATCACCAAGCTACATACTACAACAAACATGCAAAGGATTTAGTTACGTACACTAAAAGAGGGTGACAAAGTCTATGTCCAGCCAGGAGAGCATAACAAAATGTGGAGGAAAGCAACAGTGCTGAAACCTGTCGACCACAGATCTTATGATGTCCAGTTTGAGTCAGGAAACATTCTAAGAAGAAACAGGAGACATCTACGAAAAGACAGAGTCACAAATGCAGAAAGCAGAAATTCCAGAGATGGACATAAAGACCCAACGACAGGGTTGAACAAACTTAAAGACGATCCTGTTGTCACTGTTACACGGTTTGGAAGAGAAGTGGTTAGACCTCAATATCTTAAGGACTATACTCAGTAAGTTATGAAAAAAAGGGACACTTTGATTTGGTATGACTTTAATGAAAGGTTGTTTATGTTAAGGATACATACTTGCTGGATTTTCAGTTAATGTTGAGACAATAAGATCTTGTGTAATGTTTACATAACTCAAAGTAAATGGAAATGTATATATGACATTTTCAATGTTCTAACAGTTAATTGAATTCTCACAATATTAAGTTACAAAACTTTAAAAAAAAGAGAGAAAGGATGTTAGGATGGTTGTTGCAGTACGGACTGTAATGTGTGTAACATGAGTTTGTTGATGTGATCCAGAGTGTGCAGTCGGAGAATACTGATCATATGTGTTGTGTTAATAAACAGTTACGCAACTATAACAGCGTTAACCGTTCATTCTATTTGAAACAAGAGGATAGAATGAAACAATCAGAAGCTTCAAGCACAGACAGTCTGGCAGCAGATTCAGCTAACATAGTATCTAACTACTGTTGCTCTAATTTTCTCCTTATCTGCTGCTCTTGCTCTTCCAGTGCATGCTTTTCCTTTAAAGCTGCTACGTATACGAGCTAGCAATGCAGCCCTTTCAGCTTGTGCTTTAATTCGTACAGAAGAAGTAGTGCTTCATTTACTACCTTCACTTTTCCCTGAGTGTTTACTGGTTACATTTGAAACACTATCCTATGGATTAATACCATCACCAATATGGCTACCAGCAGCACCAGCACTCACATTTTGACCAGCATTTGATAACCACAATTGCACCTTTGACATGAGGTTATTATTAACTATCATTTTGGCTTTAAACCACACATCATGCCTTTATTGTTCAGTATCAGGTAACATACCCATCACATGTTCATGAACACCTTTTGATTCATCACAAACCTTAATGAGATCATCAAATACACATTGAACTTGTACAACATTTCCCTTTTCAATCAAACCATTCAACACCTTTCTTAGACTGGCTGCCTTATTCATCTTAGTTTTCCTTTCATTTTGCAAATGCTTTAGCAGTCATTTTAATGACACATTTCTCTTTAGAGGTTTGTGCATCATTATGTTCAATAGTATTCGCTTCAACGGACAGCTTGGCAAGCATGTCCATCATTTCAGTCGTCTCCACAACCCAGTTCACGATACATTTGCAAAACAGTAGCAGAAATCACAGACAGATACGACATTAATTACTCACCCCTTGTGTCACCAATGCATTGGATTTTGCCCCGAGATTTGTGTACACACATTGAATGGCCATTCATTCTATTGTAGCGCTACACATACGGTACCTTGCGTTGGGTGCCGTAATCCAGCAAATATGTAAACCCTGGGCGTAGAACTCTCATCGTGCTGTGCTGATGAATGACGCAGAACAAACATGCCGAAGCAGACTCAGTATGCCAGCATCCTTGTGGCCTCCAGTCAGACATAACTGGCTTGAATCTTCCAATTTGGCGTAGCTCCTGACGAATCGGCAATGCGAAGCGACAGTTTTGACTTAATTGTAGAGGCTAAGCCTATTGCTTAAAGTCCCTGAGATGTTGTGATCATCATGGATCCTACATGCTGTCTGCATTAAAGGGCACCTATTTTAGTTTGTTCAGACATATGTGTAGGTATAATGTATCGAGCGTCATATTGGGCTGATTTAAACACACCCAGTCCTTTTTTTAATTTAACAACATAAAAAGGTGGACCAATTGGAGCAGTTTTGAGGCCGACCAGAGTGCGGGTTCCCCGCCCACCAAATTGATTGACAGCTGCGTATTAACATGTTTCCATAGTAATGTGTATAATCATATCAACAAGACAGGACGTGGGCAAAGCAACCGGCACGGCAATAGATCTGTTGAGTTGGCTAGGACCATCAATCATCATCAGATGTGGTCAAGAGTGAGTTTCACAAGTTTAACTCATGTTTAAAACAGTGCAGGTTAATAAATTACAGCCATTTTGTTGAGAGGTTTTGTCCCCCTAATCTGCAGACTCAACGTAGTGTCACCCCTATTCAGTGTGGTTCACTCCCATCTCCACCCACTCAATCTCTGGCCAATCAGGACTGCCTCAAAGGCTTTTTTAACGGCACCTGTGCCAACAGTTTGCTCTTTCTGGCTGCACACTGCTGAACTGTGCAGAGGACTGAATCTGGTTCCTTTTGTTGTTTTCCTGTGTGTGTGTGCGCATATCTGACCATGTAAGTGGCTTTTGTATGATTTAAGTTGACTTAAATGTTCATATGGTTCATGTTTGCCATTTTCTGTTTAGTTATGTACTTTGTTTATTGGTTGATTGAAGCATAGTATTTCTGTTATTTTCTTGCTGATTACTGAACCATTGTATTTCTGTTATTTCCTTGCAGAAACCACACACACACACACACACACACACACACACACACACACACACACCTACCTTTCCTCCAGAGCAGAAATCCTTGTTGACGATTAATAAATACAACTAAATGGAATGACTAGACTGGACCTCTGTTCTTACCGACAGCACCACTAGCTTTAAGCCAGCTACCTAAGCATTGACTCCTAACTCCTTTTCAGGTTTACTTCAGCTTTACTTCATCAGCACAGCCGCGTGTCAGGACGATTATAAAAGAAGACGCTTCAGTCTCGGTTTGTGGATGTTTAATCAGGTTTGTTGTGTACATTAACATAACAGATGTCCATACAAGAGTGGAGACTAGTCTGTATCCTGTCACATTTGGGTGCAAAAACAGTGCAAAGCTCAACGCACGCGCTGTCTGTCTGTGTGTGTGTGTGAACTTTGTAACGACATTGTTGTGGAGTTGCAGCGATGAGTCACACAAAAACACATCAAACAGTCATTGGTAAAGTTCTTACTGTAGTATTTCTCACAAACGTTATGTGAGATCTGCTTCCTTCACGTCTGTCTGTCTGACGCAGCCGAGGGCGGAGATTGAGGCACGCTGACAGACACGTGGGAATGGTGGGCGGGGAGGACTATCCTTAAAGGCCCAGTACCAAAAACAGCAACAATCTTTTTAGAGCTATAATACACAGACTTCAGAGAGCTATAATCAATAATCTGATGGGTGTTTTGAGCTGAAACTTTACAGACAAATTCTGTTGACACAATAGACTTATATTAAATATAGAAAAAGGGGTAAAATCATACCTGTCAACCCTCCCGTTTTTCTCGGGATTCTCCCGTATTTTACAGTTGTATCCCGCTATCATCCCGTAAAGGTGTTTTCCTGTATTTCTCCCGTATTTTCAGTCTTTCTCTGAAGGGTGGCAGTAAACATTAAAGAGCCGATCCTCCCTATACGCAACCCATACCGCCGCACCAGCAGGGGCCACCTCTTGCTCTTAAATGTGAGTCAGTTCTGTGCTTTTGCTTTATTTAGGCATGAAACACTCTGAAATAAATATAAAAACGGTGGGATTCCCTTTCCTTTTCATTACAGGTGCTGTCGCTCCTCCTGTGCAATCCTCAAAACAGTCATAAAGCGGTGCGTGACTGTCAGACGCGCTCCATAGTGATAAACACACGCTGTTTCCCAAACGGATTCTGTACATGCGATCTGAAGCGGAGTGAAAGTGGATACTGGGTTTAGGGTGTGTGTTTGAACAGACATATACACATAATCAATAATAACAGCTAAAGATGTCCATCTTGATGGGTTTTTTTGTTTCAAACACAACTAATTTTGTCTTAAATGAGCGCTTAAATAAAAAGCGTTAACGTTAGATGTGTGCATTGTTAAAGTGACACCTCTGTTATTTAATGTAATCAAACGAAAACTCATAATAAATGAGATTCATTCGCTGCACTTTAGTCATAATATGTGAGTTATACAGTGAGAAAAAGATGGAGATTTGATAACTTGATTCTATTTCTTTATAATAGCTATTAACTTTAATATGCTAAACTAGGGGGATCCCTTATTATGGTGGGCATATCCCTTATTTCCCCATCCCAGTGTTATATGTGCCCTTTAAGACTCAGTATTTCTAAATTGTCATTCAAGAGTTTTTATTGCATAAAATATGAAAGAAGTACATCACATGCCTTTCTAGAGTTTAGCATCCTTTTTTGACCCCACAGTGTGTGCATATTGGTTTTATGTTTAGCAAAAGCCATCCATTCACTTTTACAACACAGCTTAAACAATGATGATCACCTCATATGCTGAAACACTTATATATCAGAGAGTTTGGGTTTCCTGAAATGTAGTTTTCACAGTATTTAGATTTACAGTATTTAGCCAGGTAATAACAAAGTAAGTCAGAAGTTACAAACTAAAAGCCAATATGACAAAACAGAAAATTAACAATTAGACAACACAATTATGTTCAAGGTGATTCCTGATTATTCAGTAACTGGTATTCTTGGGCCTTAAATTTTTTCATGGACGTTTTTGTTTTTTTGTTTGTTGATCCACACAAGCAATCAGCGAGAGGAGAGAAAAAATTCTTGCAGTTTTTCCAAAACCGCTTAAATGTGAACCTCCGTGCATATTCATACATCTCATTAGTGTAGCACCCTTGATTAAACTCTACCATTGAGTCAATCTTCTCTAGTAGCTCACTGACCTGCTGTCTGTCATGCAGACCTCTGTTATTGAGGACATGATAATCTCTACATTTCAGTACGACTCTCCTGACAAATTTATTCTCAGCTATCTCTGACTGAACATTCTCTCTGTTACATTCATCCCCGTATGAGAAGAGGATAATCACATGGTTCAGCACATCTTTACCAAAAACCTTCTGTATTCGTTTCAGTATGTCCTCCTCCTGCTTTGTGAACCTGCCGTACGGCACAACAAATAAGAAAGCATGAACTCCTGGAACAGAGAGATGAACACTCCTCGCTAACTCCATCGACAGCTTCTCTTTGGGAAGATCAGTACAGAAGAACCCAGGAGTGTCGATGACGGACACAGATCTGCCATTATGCTCTGAATTTTCTTTGCTAGACACATCTGTTACAGCACTCAAACTTCTTTCACATGTGAATCTGTTTTCTCCCAGTATGGTGTTTCCTGTTGAGCTTTTCCCAACTCCGGTTTTCCCCAGGAGGACGATATTAATGTGGCCATTGTCCTGCCTTTGAGCTCCTACATGCATTTCAGCAGGAGGAAGAAGAGGTCAGAACAAAGATTTGCATCTTAAAACCTCTCTGATCCCTGAGCAGTTGATTATTTAAGTAAATTACAGTTAATTAATTAATTATAATAATAATAATTATTATTATTATTTTAAAAAATCTAATTAACTTAAATTCTACAAAAATGTAAACTGACATTTAAAGCTGATGCACAGTTGAAATTTTAGCATCATCACTCCAGTGTATGAGGAAATGATTATCAAAAAACAATTATGCTTATTCAGTGTTGAAAATGGTTGTGTACTTTCATATTTTTGTTCAACACTACAGACATTTACTTGGTTTTATTAATCAATGGCAAATTAAAGTAATCAATAGTGGGATTAAGAACACTTACAATGTTTTTAAAATGATTTATTTCATATAATTGTAGTAATTTTGGGTTACTAAAAATCCTAAAAAATAAAGAATATCACAGTTTCCATTATTCATGACTTTAATAATTGATATGACTATTAAACAGGACACCAAGTGACCATATTATGATTTCTATGATTTCACATATTAAGTGATACTAATAATCTTAATATTTCACAATATTACGTATTTTTATTACAATTTTGATCACATGAATGCAAATTGGTAAGCAAGTAGCTGTTAAACAAAATAAATAAATAAATTCTGGATTTACCTGCACTATGTGAAAGCTGATGTCCTCTTTGACGCACACTGTCTGCCTGTGTGTGAGACTATAAGAGACATTCATCAGTTTGATAACCTTTTGTTTAGCAATGACTTTACAAATATCAATGCACACTCATTTCTATATAATGATCTACCATTGTTCTGGCTTCTTCTGTTTTTAGTTGAGCTGTGACACACGTAATACAGCAAATCTGCAAACATATAAAACAACGATGACTGAACTTCTCTGAAAACCTACAGTATACATTTTTTCCACAACATTTTATTCCATTCTTAATTCACAGCAATTAGAAAAAAAGTAAAATATATTTTAAAATAATTTAAAATAAGTTTAACTGAATTGTAAAATCCTTTACTTAGTTTCATATCTGAGTTTGTCTTTGGATCCCTCATCCTCCGCAGCCTTCAGATTCATCCAGTTTCAGAGTTAAACATCAAATCCTGCCCATTTACAACACTGTTTAGCTCAGGGATCACCATACTTGTTCCTGGAGGGCCGGTGCCCTGCAGGTTTTAGCTCCAACCCTAATCAAACACACCTGAACAAGCTAATCAAGGTCTTACTAGGTACACTTGAAACATCCAGGCAGGTGTGTTGAGACAAGTTGGAGCTAAACCCTGCAGGACACCGGCCCTCCAAGACAGAGATTGGTGATATAGAATATGGACAGACCTCATATTTGGGTTAAAGCTGTGCTACAAGTTTAATTAAAACTTTTGGGTTTGCACACATTTTACCCAAATCGGCTTGAATTAACCCAGCATTTTTACAGAGTGTGTTTTACACCTACCTAATTATACATTTAAATGTAAAACTACGAATGTGCAAATACTCACCACACCGCTGAGCTTCAGATGCTTTCATGTCCGCAAACAGAGACAGATTTTTAAAGCCTTCAGTTGTCATAAACTCCACCCAGAGGAGGAAAAAGCTCATGGAAATTAGTGATTAAAAGTGCTTCAGGTGATAACCGATGATGCATTCTTTTTTTGAACAATGTGTTTATTGTTTTTGATTATGCAAGACAGATAACAGAAAAACACAATTCCATTTCGTTGCAATTATTTCCCACCTCAACAAAAGAACATCATTCTCTTCTCCCCTATATACATACTCAGAATTTTCTTACAAGAGACAATTTAAATACAAAACAAATACTGCTAGGTACCCAAAAACCAAGTGTACATTACTGTACTTTACACATAATAGTTACATTATCCAACCAAACAGTACACACACTCACAAGAAGGAAAAAAAAGGGGAAATTCACTATACTTAGTTACACCTCTTGTAATAAATGGCCAATATTATTGTTGTTAATGTAGGAATTAAACGGCTTCCATATTTCTTCATATACATCCATTTTGTGTTTAATAAAATATGTTACTTTTTCCATTGCCATACACTGTGCCATGGCATTAATCCAAGTTCAGATGGTGGATCAGGCCTTTTCCAGCTAAGAGCTATCATTCTTTTAGCTTGTGATATAGCATATGAATTTGTGCTGCTGAAGATTTAGTTTAAGGTTCTTTGGATATAAATGTGGCAAAATCATTTGTGCATCTAGTGGAATATTCAAGGGTATAATTATCTTTGTAATATTAATCACTTCCAGCCAAAAGTCTCTAATAATGTTGCATTCCCAAACACAATACACAAAGGAACCCTGAGCCTCTCTGCATTTAAAGCATGTATCAGGAATGTTTTTATTAAACCTGTTTAGTTTGACAGGAGTTATGCAAGTCTGCATAAACCAGTTATATTTAAGTAGTTTTAAGCTGAGCCTCACTAACTGTTTCTGAGAATTTTTACAGACTTGTCTCCATTCGTCCTCAGATATATCCTCGTTCAATCCCATCTTCCATAATTCTAGTTTCGGTGTTGATGATTCAGGAGACCCTGATACTAGCCAGTTGTAAAAAACTGATATTAATCCTTTATTATTGCATTTCCTCCAAAGGGGAAAGTACTGGCAAGTTTAATGATTGGTTCTGTCTAGAAAGAACAAAACTCCTTATCTGTAAGTATTTAAAGAAATGATTTCTTGGAATATTGTACTTAGTAGATAATGAAGAAAATTTTTATTTTCTAAAAAGCTGTATAAGACTTCTAATTGTGTGAGTGAAGGGCCATATGACGCTGCCATTACATGTCTTTGGAAACAGGTGATAGGTTAAGGCAAAGAGGTCATATAAGGGCATGAGAGAGGACTGGGAATACAATGCTGAAACAACTGTGAGCCAGGAATAGAGCCATAAATGCCAGAATAGCATGAAATGTATACAAATGTTGAAACTGTCATGTATGTTTGAAAAGACACATACTGTATGGGTAAAAAGAGAATCCAGTTTAAATGATTAAATACACAAACACTACTAATGATTGCCAAATTTGAACTGTATGGGGAAAAACAGTTATGAGTACATTAGATCTGTAAACTGTAAGGCCCAACAAGAAGAGGGGCTTTAAATAGAGGTCTTAAATTAGTAGGAGCTGGGAGAGGCCTGTTGAACCAGGAACCAGCTGTAAAAACACATAGGTGGGAGGATGCAAGGTTAAAAGGTCTCGCAAATGTGAGGGACTTTGGATTTGTCCTGGGGAGAGACTAGAGATGGGTTTGCTCCAGGCTGTCCCTGCTTTTTTGGAAATTATTCCAATAAAGTATATTCTTCTGATATTCATAACCTCCAGTCTGAGTTTCATTGATTAAGAGAATAGCCGGAAACTACGACAATAATTGCTCAAACGACATCAACGTTCCCTCCTCAAAGAGATCACTAATTTTGCTTAATCCCTTTTCAACCCACAACCGGAATCCAACACAAACGAGTGAACAATCTCTTTAAAAAGCTGTGTTGTCATAATCCTATATATACTGTTTTGTGATTCAAATTTAATTGAAAAGAATTGACCCACTGTTAGGTTTGTTCATATTTGATCAAATGTTAGCTTATAACAACCCAGCATTTTTAGTCTGTATGTTGAACTATGGTCTCTTGCCTCTGGTCTGCAGCGCTTTCAATTACTAAGAGTAAACTTAACTGACTGTTATGTTCCATGAATGTTTCTTGTAGATATTATGTATTCATTTGCTCTTACCCTCTCTCTCTTCTTCAATGAGGCTTTAATTCTGATCACTTGCAGTCAACATTGCAAATTGGCTCTACTGATGGATTTTCTGTCCTGATTGGTCTACTAAAGGATTGGCTTGTGGATATAAGACAGAGCTGGGATCTTTGAAGTGTGGAGGCTTGGAGCAAGAATCCCTTCTGCTGGCTTGGCAGTGGGGTTTTGTTCTTTTTGGTGTGATTAAAATAAGACCTTTACTCCTCTTGTGAGAGGATTTGTTTTGCCAAATCATGCGAGTTAACACCCAACCTGTCAAAGTTTCTTTTCTTTATCTTTGTGGCTAAACATATGTTAATCCATTGTTAATTTATTGGAAGCTGTAGGGAGGTGGTTGCCGTTTTCTTTAGTCTACGTTTTCTCCTGTGTAAGAACAGAAAGGGAGTAAGTGTATCGTTTTGTATTTTTTGTTTTCTTTTATTTATTAGTTTAGTTAGATTAAAATATTGGAGTTAGGATGTTTTGTTTGGGTTACACGTCATTTTGATGGTCCATTTGAGTATCAGTAGACTGTCTACTTAATATCTGCTGATACTGACATTCAACAGACATTTAACTGACTGTAAGAAACATTGCAAGTACATGTCAACTTACACCAACCCCAACCTAACAGTCTACTTATAATCTAATGAGAATTAGTTGCAAAGCAACTTAAATTCAACAAATGGACCATCAAAATAATCTGTGACCTTTGTTATGTTGGCCTTGACCCCTCCTGAAGACTTATTTGCTTCCTTATTTGATCCTCATGTTTATTAAATGTATACTTTTTTTGATGCTATAGTTGGTTTTTGTGAGTCAGTAGAAGGGAAAATCTTTATCCAAACCTCCACCATTTTCTTTAATACTCCCTCCCAACCCTAGACTGGGGAGAATGTAATACTGACATTAAACTGAAGCAGTTCATATTTACTAGAAATACAGCAGCATTCTCTCCTGCCTGCCTGATTTGCTGGAATGTTCCACAATCAATGATAAATAAAGATGAAATGATTTACAAAATCATTTTTAGACAGTAATAAATAAGAAATATCCTGCATTTTGTATGATCTCCCTTATTTTGTTAACATTTTCACCAGTTCGGCACATGGTTCACACAAATTTAAGTAGCACTGTATATTACCATCAAAATGTCTTATAGCAAAGACGTTCTTGCAATCTTTAATTCAATTAAATTCACCTTTATTTCTCTAGCGCTTTTACAATGTAGATTGTGTCAAAGCAGCTTCACATAGAAGGTCATAGTAAACTGAAACAGTGTCAGTCCAGTTTTCAGTGTTGGAGTTCAGTTCAGTGTAGTTTAATATTCACTGCTGAGAGTCCAAACACTGAAGAGTAATCCATCGATGTGCAGCTCTACAGGTCCCGAACCACGCAAGCCAGTATTCTTTACCATCAATATCTCATGGTATCATATGATTGTGTTATCTTTGTGTTGGGTAATTCTTCTGAAGGTAATAAAATCGGAATTCAGTCTGGCTAGCAATTAAGCATGCAGACATGGACCTGTAATTGTGATTGGTCAGTCATTTCAAGCATTGTCCCTGCTATGCAAAGAGTGGGTGTGAATGCAGTGGAGAGATGGAAAATCTACTAAGGAGGTTCCTCTTGTCAACATTTGCACTACCCAACCCATGAAACTACATATAGATAGAAATATGAAATGCAAATCACATATACTGTATATCCTGTAATTGCCGTGGCCTGTGACTTGGTGACAGTGCTGGCGATGGAGCCCGGCGCTCAGTAGTTGATACATTAATGCAAAATTGTGACATTTTATGTTTACAAGAAACCTCTTTATCTAAACAAGATTTGGGAAAATTGAACTGTTTTAATCCAGACTTTCATGGGGATGGCCCATCTACAACTGATCTTTCTATGGGCATAGTGAGAGGAAGGATATCGGGAAGTGTGGCTACATATACAAACAGCAAAGCACCAGTCCGAGTCTAATTTGTAACAGTAAAGTGTTAATTATTTTTAATGTTTATGCACCTTACAAATGCCAACTAAATTATGATGAATATTTAAATGGATTGGCTTTTATCAGTTTATCTATGGCAGTAAATTATTCTGCTAATGTTTTTTTTTTGTGTGGTGGGGGATTTTACTACAGATATTTCTGACAATGCTTCTCTGTTTGCCAAACATTTGCATATGTTTTGTGTTTATAATATTTTTTACATTTTCAAGTAAATTGATGCTACCTAAGGACAGTTAGTGAAGCCTATAAGTGAATCATTGTATTACTGCTGAGGCTTTAAAGGGAATGACGATTTTATATAGGGAATCTATAAGTGATCATGTACTTTTTTTAAATGTTAATTGATATTGATAGTTTGCCCATCATGAATTATGATCGTTTTTGTAATTTTAAATTGGTCTAAACTTACAGACGAGGAACTTAAAACTTATTATAATAAAACAGAGTGAGCTAACATTGCCCAGAGATGCAATCCTGGGTTCAGATGTAAATTGTAATGATCGTTCTTATGGTGTAGCCTTTTGACGATATTGGGAGATCAGTGCATGAGGCTATATAGCATATAAGCCTGGTTGGAATAGGTACATCTCTGAATATCATAAAAAAGCTAAGAAAGTATTTTGGGATTGGCATATAGCTGTTAGGCCTAGGTAAGGGCTGCTTTTAGACTAGTAAATTTTAACTAATGTCAAGTATAAATATGCAGTTCATTATATTAGTAAACAAGAACAAGTGATGAGAGCTGAGTCAATGGCAGGAAATTTTCATTGCAATAAAGTGAATGCTTTCTGGAAGGAAGTAAAATCATTAATTATTAGTAAGGTGACATTACCTTGTCATATTGAGGGTGTGTCTGGAGAGGAGAATAAAGAGGAGTTGTGGAGACACCATTACTCTACCCTGTTAAATTGTGTAAAGAGTGAGCCAGACAAAGTGGAATTGGTTACTGGTTTGGAGGCATGAAGCATTACTACTAATGAGGTTCATCGGGCAATAATGCAGCTTAGGGAGGGAAAAACTGGAGATTCAGATCAAAATACTGCTGAACACTTAAAATTAATATTTATGCAGATTATGGGTGGAGATATGATGTGCAATATAATTAAAAAAAGAGTGTTTACATGACGTGTAGAACAAAAGAGCAGAGATATACAATTTTTCCAAATTTTTATTTGTCAGGGCAACTTTTAAATGCATGTAAAACTTTATGTAAAAATGCATGTTCATTATTTAGTGCATGTCAATACGGAGGATATGAGTAATGATAAGGATATGTACAGGGATTGCTGAAAGTATGCTCAAGTAAATATGCTGGTAAGAAAGTTTTATTGTTATGTTCACACATACGAGGAGTTTGTTTTGGTGACCGAGCTTCTACAGTGCAACAGAATTACAGAGACAGGACAAAAAACAGATAAGAAATATATTCAAAAAATAGAAGTAAGTGTTAAATGCAAATATACAACTGGACAAGTGTATGTACAGGTGCATTACTATATACAACATTATATGTGCAGCTGTTGTGTGCATTTGTGTTCAGAGAAGGTTAAAGTAGACCTCATTAGAACTTACTGCATTTTTTTATACACAGCTTCTCTGTGGTATAATTTATAAAAACAAAAGTCTCCAAAAGCTGCAGGTTGCATACAATGATTGTATGAGGATTCTTCTTAAAACATAGATGGTGTGGTGCAAGTAAATTATTCTGTAAGGAAATAATTCAATCCTTTTTTGCTTTGATGAGAAATTAGTTTATCTGTGGCTTGGAGAAATCTCATAATAGTATTTTAATTGTTAATAAACCCTATGCGGAGGTGCGTTATCACTCACCGCTGATGTCTTTTGATGTCTTTGTTTGGTATTTAAAAGGTAATTGTATTGTTTCGCTGAAGCTGTAGGGAGAGGGTGCCATTTGTGTTTATCCATAGTAAGGGAGTTGAGGAAAGCCTTTGCTGTTTTATTTATTTTATTTTACCTGAACTAGGTTATTTAGTACTCCTCCTAAGTTAGTTCCTGTTTTGTTTGTTGTTTTGGTTAATCCTTCTCCTGAAGACTTATGCTTCCTTTGTTGTTGACTTAATGAGATTAAAAGAATAAAAAGATTTAAGTTTACTCTTGTGGTTGTTGCACATTTCTGAGGCCGAGGATTGAAGTGTCCCCTTAATTTTATTTAACCCTTACATAACTCATTAATTTGGTGTTCTTCTTTTCCTTAAATTATACATTTTAGTTTACTTTGTTATTTTCCTTCCCCAACCCTAGACAAAAAGGGGAAGGAACGTAACAGTACTGTGGGACCTAGTGTCTGGAATAAAGAAAACAATATGACATACACTGCTCAAAAAAACAAAGGGAACACTAAAATAACTCATCCAAGATCTGAATGAATGAAATATTCTTATTAAATACTTTGTTCATTACATAGTTGAATGCACTGACAACAAAATCACACAAGAATTATCAAAAGAAATTAAATCCTGACCTCCATAGGTTTATAAATTTGGAGTCACGGCCAAATTTAAAGTGAAAAAACACACTACAGGCTGATCTAACTTTGATGTAATATCTTTAGCACAAGCCAAAATGAGGCTCAGTAATATGCGTGTGGCCTCTACGTGTCTGTATGACCTACCCACAATGCCTGGACATGCTCCTGGTGAGGTGGTGTATAGTCTCCTGAGGGATCTCCTCCCAGACGTGGACTAAAACATCTAACAACTCCTGGACAGTCTGTGGTGCAATGTGGCATTGGTAGATGGAACCATGTGCTCAATTGTATTAAGTTCTGGGGAACGGGCAGGCCAGTCCATAGCATCAATGCCTTCGTCTTGCAAGAACTGCTGACACACTCCAGCCACATGGAGTCTAGTATTGTTTTGCATTAACATGTACCTATAGAGCCAACTGCACCAGCATATGGTTTCACAAGGGGTCTGAGAATCTAGAGAGCAGATGAAGGGCTGTGTGGCTCTCGAAAGAAATGCCACCCCACACCATCACTGACCCACTGCCAAACACAGCTTAACATTCTCCACAGCGTCCTCAGACTGTCACGTCTGTCATATGTGCTCAATGTGAATCTGCTTTCATCTGTGAAGAGCACAAGGTGCCAGTGGAGAATTTGCCAATCTTGGTGTTCTCTCGCAAATGCCAAACATCCTGCACTGTGGAAGTCTGGCCCTCATACCACCCTCATGGAGTCTGTTTCTGACCGTTTGAGCAGACACATGCACATGTGTGGCCTGCTGGAGGTCTTTTTGAAGGGCGCTAGCAGTGCTTCTCCTGATCCTCAGGTAGTCTCATGATGTACTGGCCTGTCTCCTGGTAGTGCATCCATCCTCTGGACACTATGCTGACAGACACAGCAAACCTTGCAAAAAATCCACATCTGGCATTGATATGCCATCCTGGATGAACTGCACAAGAGATGAAGATCTTTGCCCAAACCTGAAGGAACCTGACGGGTTCGGGCTTAATTTCTATCACTTAAGATAGGGAGTGTTAAGGCTTGGGCTTATGCTTACGCTCCGGCTTGCATGATAAATGAACAGTTAGTGATGCATTTTGATTAGCGCAAGAAAGTAATCAAATCGTTTGTTAAATCAATAAAGGAAGATAAACAAACAATCCTACTCATGACTTGCAAAATTAGCCAGATTTTAGCCTTGCCAGTATCAGCAGCAGTTCAGTGCTGCAAGACGCACCATCAGTGAGTGCAGGACCGAGCTAAAGCCATACAATGGATTCAATAACGTTCCTCCACAAGAACACGTAGCCTAATCTTGGCGAGTAAAGTATTTTCAAATTATATCTTAATATATATTAAATCAAATGCATAATGTAGATAGATATGCTTATATATGCTTATGTTGGCATTTTCCCGGGAGTCGCCCCCGAAACTAGCCCCCCGGTCTCCCAGCATATCACTCTATTCTTAACCAGAAGTAAAAACAGCGACACACATTCAGTATTAATGCACACAGCGGCAAAAGCTGAACCATTATGAAACAGGACCGCTGCACATGTGTAGGAGAGCTGATGTAGCCATAGCAACGACAAACAGCAGAGGAACACAGCTCACAAACGCATTTTAATCCATAAACAAAGCGGCACGCATCGCGTTTACAACGTGCTTTTAGACGCGATATGAGAATACAAGTTAACCAGAGACACTACAAGCGGTTACAAGTTACAAAACACATCTAAATATGAGTCAACCGTTTTAATCACACTTATTCACACCTGTGACATGGAGGAAGAAGGAGGGGTTGGATAGAGGGTGCAGGCCAGATTCACCATCAGGCCACCAGGAAATGTCCCGGTGCTCCCTATGGCCAGTCCGCCCCTGCATACATCAATAGTCTTTTCTGCTCCTTCTTTTAACAAACGGTCCACGAATCCTCCGCTGTAAGCGTGTAGATTTCAGAAGCTCCTCAGAGGAACACAGCACAAGGCTGGGCTATAATGCTGAGGCATTTCTGCAGAAATAAACCTCAACCACTGACTCTTCACAGTCTCTGGTTCATCTGCACACTTCCAGTAATATCCAGTTGAGCACAGCGTCTAATACAGTGCTCTTTCCAGTGTTGCCAGATGTAGCTGACTGATTCCAGTCCAAACCCTCTCCAAAAGATTTTTAACTGCACAATCAAACTCAAAACTACCCAATCTGGCAACACTGGTTCTTTCACTTGCTGATGTGTTTGTGGGCGGGGTTGGGAGTTTCAAATCTTCCCAGATTTGCGTGTGTACAAATGGGCGGGGCTTAAGTTTTATGTTCACGTCATGCCGAAACGGCTAAAGACTCGTAATCAAAGCGATTAATTTGAAGAACTTTGAGTCGACTCTTTTATAGATGAATCAATAGTTTTAAACACTGTGCACTTTCAGATTTAAGCCTCAGCTGGACATTTCACTTCACTTAGAGCTGTGTTACACACTGATGAAGATCATTTTCAAAAAACGATAATAGGGGCTCTTTAAGAACTGAGCCACAGAGGCAGTTGAGTTGGACCCAAACAAAAACACTCCAAGTGGGAATCCAGAAAACAAGGGTTTATTTAAACTTAGATTCTTCACAAAAATGAGGTAGCAAAACAGACAACTTAGGTTCTTCTCAGAATTAGGTACAAAAATATTTCACAGTATAATAAATGCAAAAAGAAAACTCCACGAGGGGAGAAAACAAATAAGAGAAGACAATAAGGCAGCAAGCAACAGGGAAAACAAAACAGTCTTACTAGACGTAGCTCAGGAGATCAAGGGGAACACAAGGCAAGCTCACCAGGGCTGACTCAAAAACCGAGTGAGGAAGAAAAAGTGACAACTTAAAAACACAGGCAGGAACAAGTCACAGGTGATCGAAATTAAGTAAACAAGAACACATGAGGAAGGCACAGGGGAAACACGGGGACCTCCAGGGGAATGGAGACAAAGCGCAAGATGGTGACAACTGCTAAGTGGCCTACATGTCTTGCAAAAAAGGCACTAGAGTTGTGTGCATGTGCACATTTGAATAATGTCGGGCTGTAAACAGGTTTGGGCTTTTCAAAAGCTGTCGATCAAAATGTACTTGTCAGACTCGGGCTGAATTCTGTTGGCCTAACTTTTATGGCCTCATTATAGCTCTGAACTGCACTACCTGAGCCACTGGTGTGGGTTATAGACCCCGTCTCATGCTACCACTAGAGTGAAAGCACTGCCAGAATTCAAAAGTGACCAAAACATCAGCCAGAAAGCATAGTAACCCTTTTTCAAATTTGCTGTAATCTTGCTGTCAGCTTTAATTTCACAATAAAAATCTGAATACAATATATTTCAGTAAATCTTCACAGTTAAATGCTGATACTGATGTAATTAACAGTGAAAAGTCACAGTAACGTTGTGAAATTCAGGGATTTTTTACAGCGTACCTGTTGACTTTAAATTTCTATGACAGAATATGACTTGTTCGCATGATCGGTGAGGATATTCCACTTGATGGTTCTCTTAGTGAAGTTTCACAAACTAATTTCGAGAAGAACACGTGATACTATTGACCGCAGCTGGTCTCCCATTTACAATCACTAGCCAGCCAATCAGAATAAACCAATCCCACTATAAGTATCCCAGCATACATCACTCCCTTATCTCTGTTTTCCGAAGAAACCCCCCATCCACCCCTTCTCCTTCTATCTTTATCACGGTGAGCCCTCGAGAACTACCTGATCTCGTTCTCCCCGTTACATGCTCATTCTACCAGGCGGGAGCCCTGGGCTCAACTATCTCCTAGCTCAGGGTTCTCTCCCGGGACAGTATGCCAAACCTGCTAACAGTTGTCAAACAGTTGTCAAACAGTATCTAAGTGCGAACTCTTGAAGTATCATCTCGATGTAGTCCATTTCATGTCACAGTCTGGCATATAAAACAATACAAATTGCAAATTCTGAAAATGACAAGACCTCTGTTAAAGTACAAATATCGCAATTGAGGTCTGCTCTGTCACAACCCTGCTAAATAATACTGACATTTGCATAATATTTATGACCTTGGATTGGATGTTGTACTTTTTCATATTTGATAGCTATATTGTATTTAGGTTTGAGTGAATAAATATACATTAATTTTCAAAATATATAAAAATGTTTTTCTTGAAATACATGGTGTTTGCATACACCTTATTTACAAATGTTCTACATGGGCTTTCAATGCATTTGACATTTTATTAGTTTCTAAAAGCAGCAATGAACTGAATTGCAAGGATGAAAAGTACACTAAAAACTACTATAAAATTTAACTCAAAGTTTACAACTTATGTTCATTTAATAATGTGCTAATAATGTGAAAGTATATGCTTTTGACACATTTTTTCAAAATTCATTTTCAATGCTTAGTTAAAATAACACTAAATATATATTCACATCAAATATTAAATAAATAAAATTGTAAATAAATAAATCAAACATTCAATTCAAGTACATTTTTCTGAAATATGTTTTTAGAAAGTAGTAAATTACAATCATTTTAAAATGTGTTAAAAGTTGTATTATATTAATATTATTAAATTAAGTAAACTTTTACTTGCAATGTACTGTTGAGATTAAAATATATTTGCAGTACAACAAGGTATACCTTTTTCAAGAGGAATCAAAACATTTTACTTCAAGTAAATAAAATGGATTATTTATTTAGTTTGCCATTTATTTAGTAAATTAATTGGTTTGTGTTTCTCTTTTTTTGTTTGTCACATTTACCTTCGGCCAGCGGATTTGTCTTTGAAAGAGCCTGGTTTTCTTTACTAAAAGGTGTGGATCCAATGTGGATCCCGGGTGCAAGCCCATAATGGTGCCCACATTTGCCGCCCATGAAGCCCTCATCTGGGCCCCACATGTCATTGCTGGCTGGGAGACTGTATAGGCTATTTCCAGCAGTGAATGCCTTACAAATGTCTTAATTTTACCATTAACGATTGTATTGTTTTTAAATGTTTGATTGTACTTTTTTAATGATATGTGACTATACCGCAACTGTTTGTGGACGGACATTAATTTATGCCGTGCAATTTGGGAAACAAATCTGACCACTTGGTTAAATGTGTACAATATAAATGTGTATAAATAATATCTAACATTACAACAACATTATTCCAGAAGCTCACTCGTCTGAGTTCAAAATGAGGCTTTTGGCTCACCTTAAGAAGAACAATGCGCTTCAGAGCGAGTGAATGAAACGAAAGTGAAAGTATAATTACAGAAGCCATTTTAATGAAGTCTCTGTCTGTCAACCATTTTACAGAGCCATTCTGCATTACACTCCGTGTTGTGAACACACACACCGAGCATATTTCAGTCTATCAAAATCTATCAATTTATTTATTTATAATATTTTTAAACCGAAAACTAAGACTCAACCGACGGTAAGTAAAGGCTACATATTAGGCTAGTCACTGTTCAGTGAATTTTTAGCTAAACGATAGGCGAACTGCTGCCGTCTTTACAGCTATAGACTAATAGACAATGCTTGCAGCAAAAAAATAATACGTTCTAAAAATTTAATATAATAGGCTTTAACAGGCTAATAATCCTGTGTCTTTCAGTGATGCAGCAAACACGTCTTCATCTTCAGCTGATCGGTAAAACCGGTTCGGGAGTAAGCGCCTCTGCAAACACTATCCTGGGTGAAAAGAGGTTTAAATCCGAGCGGAGTTTGACCTCCATCACCGACAGATGCCAGAAACACACAGCTGAAGTGTGTAACAGAACAGTAACTGTGATTGACTCTGTCAACTTCTTCAACTCAAATGACATTGATCTGCGTGTGGAGCTAGAGAGAGAGCTGCGCATGCGCCCTGAGGGAGTACACGCACTCCTGCTGGTGCTCCGTTTACACACATTCACTGAACAAGACGTGAAGCTCCTGTCGTTATTTAAGCAGATGTTCGGCGAGAGTGCGATGAAACACGATAGTCCTGTTCACACAAGGAGATGAGCTTCAGCAGAAATCTCTCGATCAGCTGATCAGAGAAAACACACATCTGTCTAAACTAATAGAGGAGTGCGAGGGGAGATTTCACCTGCTGAACAACACAGATCTGAACAATAAAGACCAGGTCACCAAACTCCTGATGAAGATTGAACGAATGCTGTCTGAGAATGACAACAGATGCTACACTTTAGAGATGTTTATGAAGGCTCAGGCGATCAGAGTACATCATCTGTGTGCAGTCAGTGTTTTCATTGTGTTTGCGTTGGGTTATGTGAATATGAGGAACGAAGGTTCTTGGGGATTTAATTCATTTCTTAATGGCTGTTTTGGGGGGGTGTTATCAGCATTGATAGGATATGCTTCAGGACGCATTTGTGCACATAGGTGTCTTTTTGTACATTTCCCACTCTTCCTGAACTGAATTTTCCACATGAGAAATGCTGAACTGCTGGCAATAGCATGTGGTTGTGGTGCTGGAGGGATCAGTCTGTTTTTGTCAGGTCCAGTGTGTTTATTCACTGCGTTACTGAGAGGGACTCAGGGGGGCCTTATGGCCTATGCCACAATCATGAAGCACAGCAGAATGATGTGATGTGTGTGTATTTCTCGAGTATTTCTCAAATGTCATTTGTGTTATCAGTGTGCAAAACGTCAATAAAAATCATCTAACTGTAATTCTGATGTTAGCCTGATGTCTTAAAATGCACATTTTGAATATTATGCTTGTTTATAGAAATAATAATATATTCTTTTTTTGTAAAGAATTGCATAATAAACAAATAGTAAAACAGTTTTATAGTAATAATGCCACAATAAATGATTACCTACTTTTACAGCAACATTTACAAAACAAACCACTAATAATTTAAACATTTAGATAATTTAAGTGATTTTTTTTGACACTGGAATAAATCATTTTGTACATGAGTGAACACATTAATATCATTCATTTTCTTGTCGGCTTAGTCTCTTTATTAATCTGGGGTCGCCACAGCGGAATGAACCGCCCATATTAATATCAATTTCTTTTTAAATTGTGTGTACTCATTTTCACTTTACATCCTGATTCTGTGTTTTTTAAATACTTTAAGTCATTCATTATAAACTTATGTAAATATATAAAACAAACCATTTACAGACAAAAATGTATGAACTAAATTAGAAAAATGAATAATTTCCAATCTGAACACTTCAGTTTTCTTAGGATATATATATAGATAGATAGATAGATAGATAGATAGATAGATAGATATTGATTAAAGAAAATCCTGTAAATGCTATGATATAAAGTCAAAGAACAGTGGTATAAACAAAACAGCAGCATGCTATTTCCTTACATTAAAGAGCCCATATTATACATTGAAAATGGTCATATATTGGTTTTGGGGGTCTCCAACAGCAGGCTGAACTGCATGCATGGTCAAAAAACACTTTCATTGTCTTATAATATGCATTTATTTTTACCTCATTATCTCAGCGACTCCTATATGAATCGTTCAGGGATTCATTTGTTCCAAAACCCCTCCTTCGCGCGATGCTAAATTGCGCTGATTGGACCGATGACCCAGTGTGTTGCGATTGGTCGACAGCGCTCAGCGCGAGAGAATGCCCACCACGGCTTATCAACATGGAAGGAGTCATAGCGTGTGCGTGAGCTAATCTGCTAACACTCGTTTTTATCGGGAGTCGCCCGTATTTCAGACACCTCACCCCGAAAACTAACCCCCGATCTCCCAGCATATCAATCTAATTCTTAACCAGAAGTAAAAACAGCGACAGACATTCAGTATTAGTGCACACAGCGGCAAAAGCTGAACCATTATAAACAGCACGGCCGCTCGTGTGTAGCAG
The DNA here is from genome assembly GCA_903798035.1 of Danio albolineatus. NCBI lineage: Eukaryota > Metazoa > Chordata > Actinopteri > Cypriniformes > Danionidae > Danio > Danio albolineatus. The sequence goes on from CAIGQQ010034325.1 coordinate 558,147, forward strand.
AGCTCATGGTGTCCATAGCAACGACAAACAGGAGAGGAACACGAGCTCAAATGCATTTTAGTCCGTAAACACAGCGGCACGCGTCGCGTTAACAACGTGCTTTTAGACGCGATATGAGAATACAAGTTAACCAGAGACAATGCAAGCGGTTACAAGTTACAAAACACAGTTAAATGCATCATTTACAAGCTGGAGAAAACAATGAGGCGACCGTCTTAATCGCACTTACTCACACTTGCTGGATAGCAGACCTGGAAAATTTCCTGGTGCTCCTAATCCTCCGTTGTAAACACTCCTCGGAGGGGGAACAGTTCATGGCTGGATTTAATGCTGTGGTATTTCTGCAGAAACGACTAACTCCTCAAAGTCTCATCTCTGGGTTCTCTGCACACTTCCAATATCCAGCTAAGCACAGTGCTCCTCACTGTGTTGCCAGATGTAGCTCACTGATTTCACCCCAAACCCTGTCCAAAAGGTTTTACCTGCACAATCAAACTTAAAACCGCCCGATCTGGCAACGTTTTCGCACCGCTATTGTTTGTGGGTGGGGTTGGGGATTTCGAATCTGCGCGCGCATAAATGGGCGGGGCTTATGTTTCGTGTTCACGTAATGCCGAAACGGCTAAAGACTCGTAAGCACGGCGACTCGTTTGAGGAACTATGAGTCGACTCTTTTATAGATGAATCAATAGTTTTAAACACTTTGCACTTTCAGATTTAAGCCTTAGCTGGACATTTCACTTCACTTAGAGCTGTGTAACACACAGCATACAAGCTCATTTTCAAAAACCCATAATAGGGGCTCTTTAAAGTTTATGTTGTGCTGTCACTTTCAGTCTATTCAAAGCTAAAAAAAACTGTTTAAATATATATCCTGAGACTGGATACCTTTTTTTTTGCTTTAACACCATGGACTCCTTAAACTAAACTAAAAAAAGCTGAAAAAAGCATGGTTGTCCACATACATTTATATCCATCCCTTTCAAAATAAAAGTCTCTGGTACTTATTCACAATTGCATCCAAAGGAGTAACAATGTAACTAAAACCACTTCAGCAGTAGGGGTTGGACACCACACTTTTCTTTTCTGTAAATGTTTTCTCTCAAGTATTTATATATAGTTAGGGACACAGGAGTAGTTTTGGATTTTTCTTTCTGTTATTTTGTTAGGTTTATTAAGTTTCATTTGGGCATTTAGGTAGAGGATATATATATATATATATATATATATATATATATATATATATATATA
>CAIGQQ010034325.1:559407-571786 GCA_903798035.1 Danio albolineatus
TATATATATATATATATATATATATATATATATATATATATATATATTTGTAGGTTCTTAAAAGTGATTATTTTTGTCCAGTGGTTTTTATGTTATGTTCTTGATGCCCTAGACCAGGGTCGTAACACACACTATTTCTCAAAATCAAATACTTCCATTAACAGACACACACACACACACACACACACACACACACACACACACACACACACACACACACACACACAGACACTATTATTATTAGTATTGCAGAAAGTATTTTATTTAACAATATTTATTTAAACAACAACACTTAGTTGTTAGATACTGATCTATACACTCAATACACATAATATATTGCACTGAAATTATTTGACTAAAAAGTTTACTAAAAATGCAAGTAAATAAATGGAAAAGACCAAACTGGGCCACTGTTAATTAACAGATGCTGCAGTCACAGATTGCAGATTTGCATTTTTTTAAAGCAAAAATGGTTGTTTACACTTCAAATGTAGTCTAACTGCAGCCGTTTATCACTTAAGAATACTCAGAGACTGTATGCTTTGCCTGTTGTTTCGTATGGAGTTAAAAATATTACTTCTTACCTATAAAGCATTAAATAATCTAGCTCCTGTTTATCTAACCAACCTACTGTCTCGCTACAATCCAACCCGCTCTTTAAGATCTCCACACTCAGGGCTTCTAGTAGTACCCAGAATAGCAAAATCAAGTAAAGGGGGTCGAGCCTTCTCATTTATGGCTCCTAAACTCTGGAATAGCCTTCCTGATAATGTCCGAGGCTCAGACTCACTCTCACAGTTCAACACTAGATTAAAGACCTATCTTTTTAGTAAAGCATACACTCAATACATCACTATGCAGCTACGCTAGTTATTCTCTTTGTTCTCTATCTCCACCTGGGGATACTCATTCCAAGGCCCCCAGAGACTGCAGTGCCACTGATGCGATCCAAGACCCACGACGAGACGATCCCAAGGTTCCATAATCTTGGACCAGGCTGCATTCTGGGCAGCTGTTTGGTGCATGGAGAAGTGGTCAGCATGAGACGCTTCCCAAGGACAGACGAGTCTCGCTGACGTCCAGCTTCTCCAGCCATTTGGAGCAAGAATCTAAAACTAAAAGAGCTAAAAGAGGAGGCATTGCCAAAACAACAACAAAACACTTGCTATGCGTTTGAATGACAAACTGACCTAAAAAAAAAATATGAATAAATAACATTTACAATGATGTTCCCTACCTCCCTTTTTAATTCAAAACCAGGACAACTTAAGGAAAAATAAATCTGGCATCCACGTTTAACGAAAGGACTCCCAAGCGTCTATTTAAAGACAAGCAAACAGACAAGGAGCTTGCAAGTAATTGTAACGTACAGGGAGCAACTACTTCACTTTTAGCAACACGGTCAAGTTACAGGTAATTCATTTATTTTATTTTCGGCTTAGTCCCTTTATTAATCTGGGGTTGCCACAGCGAAATGAACCACCAACTTATCCAGCACATGTTTTACGTAGCAGATGCCCTTCCAGCTGCAACCCAGTACTGGGAAATCCACAGGTTATACATTCATTCATTCATTTTCTTTACAGCTTAGTCCCTTTATTAATCTGGGGTCACCACAGCAGAATGAATCGCCAACTTATCCAGCATACTGTATGTTTTTACACAGCGGATGCCCTTCCAGCTGCAACCCAGTACTGGGAAATTCACATGTAAAACACTCATTCATTCATTTTCTTTTCGGTTTAGTTCCTTTATTAATCCAGGGTCGCCACAGTGGAATAAACCACCAACTTACCCAGCATATGTTTTACGCAGCGGATGCCCTTCCAGCTGCAACCCAGTACTGGGAAATCCACAGGCAATATATTTTTTAATTTCCGAAACAATGAGTCAAAATTAATTAAATGTTTTATTAAAACGAGCTGAATAATCTAATTTCAAAGCGTAAAGAAGATTATTTTGTTTACCCCACTGGCAGATTTTTTAGCATATTTTTGACATATTTCTGCAAACAAGAACATATGTTTAACTGTTTAAGTACATATAAAAGGATTGTCAAAAGAATTGAGATTTATAGAGCAGATCAGAACCGACAGTGTCAATGAGGCCTATGTGAGCAGTGGATTTAAAAGAGCAGAATTAGACATCTCTCTATTACTGGAGCCAGAAAGAGTTTGTATTGCCTTCTTTAACATTTCCTTCAATATGTGCCAGATGTATTCAAATGAACCCATATTTGCAATTCTCAACATCTCATTGGTGTAGCATCCTTCCCCATGTGCTTCTTGCATTGAGTCAATTATCTGAAGTAGTTGACTAACTTGACCACTGTTATTATTTTTGTTATCAATGATGTGATATCTCTGCCCACATTTATTGATCACATCAGAAAGTAATTTGTTCTTGTTTATGCCTGAATCTAATTTTTTACGGTCACATTCATCCCCATGGGTGAAAACGATGATAATGTGCTTTGTCACATGTTTTCCAAACACAATCTCTACACGCCTTAACATGTCTGCCTCCTGCTCTGTGAAACGACCGTATTCAAAGATCAGAAGGAAAGCATCAACACCTCCTTCAGCCTGATGCAAACTCCTTCCCAGCTCTTTGGCTAGCTGGTTTTCCTCGAGTTTTGAGTCAAAGAATCCAGGCGTGTCGATCACAGACACTTTCCTCCCATATATGATTGAGTCTTTCACACTGCTCTCTGTAGTTACAGCATTCACATCTTTCTCAGACCGGAATACTTCTTTTCCCAGGATGGTGTTTCCTGTTGCACTTTTCCCAACACCAGTCTTCCCTAGAAGCATTATTTTACGAAGTGGCGGATTGTTGATCCCATAAGACAGAGGGGTCTGTGCAGCTGCTGCAGGACAAACAAACACACATCAGCATTTAAACTAAATCCATAAATCAGGGGTATTCTGTTAGTCATGGGGGCCAGTTCATGAAAAGCATCACAAATGAGGGGCCGGAGAAATATGACTTGCAATATAAGTGATGACACAACTGCATATAAGAGCCCATATGTTGTATTTTTGCTCCTTAAGACGCCCACGTTGGCTTTTTCTACATTAAAATGTTAATTTCGAAGCACAACAAAATGAGTGTATTACTCAAGTAGGCTTCTTCTACATTCAGACACTCAATTAGACACATTGTTTTGACCTGCTTAACAATTAGGGATACGACGATTTAAGATTTAGGTTGTACGATTATAGTCTGAAGAATAATCATGGATTCACGATTATCACCATTGTTATGTTTTTATTCCATTCGAAACACTACTAGTTTAGAAAATCACCAGAAAACTGCTTCTATTTGAAAGTGTTGTTTATCGCTGCTCAGTGACCAAATACAGCACAAAATATTAATAAAACAAACAAACTGGACCATTTCTCTCTTTGGACTTAAAAATGAGTGAGAAAGTTTTTGATTTGAACGTGAGTGATGATTTTACAATCAAAATTAATAACAGAACAATGAAAAAAATCAATAAAAATAAGAATAAATAAAAAACAGTATTTGTCTAGTGTTAATTTAAGCTATATATTCATTCATTCATTCATTTTCTTTTTGGCTTAGTCCCTTTATTAATCCGGGGTCGCCACAGCGGAACGAACCACACATCCATACATTCTCATTCACACACATACACTATGGCCAATTTAGCTTACCCAATTCACCTGTACCGCATGTCTTTGGACTGTGGGTGAAACCGGAGCACCCGGAGGAAACCCACGCAACCACGGGGAGAACATGCAAACTCCACACAGAAATGCCAACTGACCCAGCCGGGGATCGAACCAGTGACCTTCTTGCTGTGAGGCGAACGTGCTACTCACTAGGCCACTGTGGTGCCCTTAAGCTATATATTAGCTAGGAATTTAAATGAACTGTTATTATCTGCGTTCATTGTTACATAATCATTTTAATGATTTGTAAAAATTCGTCTAACATGTCTTTTGTTTACACTGAAAGCCGCGCACAACTCTCACTGCTACAGCAGGAGATCATTTCTACTGTGTGTGCCTGGAGGTCCGCTCTACGAGCCATGCGCGCACCGCTCCCAATACGTACGGTGGCCGGGAAGTGCAAAACAACATTACAAAGTGTGAAACACTTTTACGACGCTTGAGACAAATTTACATTTTGGAAAACATTTTTACCTCTCATAAGACACAATTACAGAGGAAAAGCGGTTTTACCAAGGACGAAACAAGATTAAATTTTAGAAAACAAATTAACAAGATGCAAAACACTTTTATCAGTCCCCAAACACATTTACAATGACAGATTCTTTACGAAAAGGGAACGTACCAAACAATGGAAATGACGCGGCAAAGGCGTTGTTGTCGTCGCTGGAGTGCAAACTAAAAACTTTAACACGGACTGATGTACATTTGCTGTACATGTAACCAACATGTGATCGATACAATAATAATAATAATAATAATAATAATAATAGGTATTAATATATGTGTTATTAATATGATAATATATATTAATATATACAACATGTATTGTGGGCGAGCGAGTCAGCATTTCTGATCTGAAGAGGAATAAGCAGCTGTTCTAAACAGGAGTTTCACATAAACTTTGGTTTGGACAGATGTACACAGTTTAATCACGCAGCAGAGTAATAACCACTCCTAACAGCGGCTTCATTCAGTTTACTTTAAGAGTCCACAAGCAGATGTTTACACCGTGTAGACTTGACATCATGTCCATGATTACAGCGTACGAGTGGCCCTCGTTAAAACACTGAACACATTGATGCAGTACGTCTGGTGTTTACGTCTGGTCCGCGTCTTTTAGAAACTCCAAACACCGACCACACGTAAGCAAACTCCAAACACCGACCACACGTAAGCTAAACCACATCAAGCTGCTCAAAAAACATCCCTCGGCCGCAGTCCATGTTCAGTCACCATAAACTTTATTAACGTCAACTTTATTAACGTCATTTACACCGAATTAACGCTATTTAATAACGCCATTTACAACACGAATTTACCGCACTCACCACCGGCGACGACAACAACACCTTTTGTCACGTCACTTCCGGTGTTTGGTACATTCCCTTTTAGTACAGAATCTGGACTAGAAACTCTGGTTTCAGGACTGGTAAAAGTGTTTTGCATCTTGTTAATTTGTTTTCTAAAATGTAAACTTGTTTTGTCCTTGGTAAAACCGTTTTTCCTCTGTAATTGTGTCTTATGAGAGGTAAAAATGTTTTCCAAAATGTAAATTTGTCTCGAGTCTCGTAAAAGTGTTTCACACTTGTAATGTTGTTTTGCACTTCCCGGCCACCGTAAATATGTGCACGACTCCATTGGAAATAATGAACTTGCGTGTGGAAAAGACATGATATGTTATAACTATACGATAACAGCCTGCTGTTATAGTTAATCCAATGTGCGCGCGTACTAGCCTTGGTATAACTTGGAACTTTAAACTAGCACACAGTCGGTGTAACTTTATTTAGTTGCAGCAGTTTTGTTTAATGCAACAGAAACGCATTGTTGAGAAGCCTTTACGATTAATTAATCGTAATGAATTTAAGTGCGGTTAACAGTGAAATCGGCGAATCGTTCCATCACTATTAACAATATCAGTGCATTGTACAAAAGGCCTTTTCTACAAACATATCCAAATGTTTTCGGCTGCCAGCTCCACTCGCTTAATGTCAGGTGACTCACGCTCTGCGCAGCCTTCAACTGCAGCTCGTGCTGTATTTGACAGACGCACATCACTTCATAACTATTGCGGCAGTTTTTCGACTCAACTAAATTGATTTCTGATGTCTTGGTCACACTAATTGGAGGGTCGGAACAAAGTGCATAGGGGGCCGCCAATTGAATAGCCCTGCTTTAGATATTTTTTTCATACATAATGCATTGCTATACATATGCTTTGCTGTTTTGTGACCATTACACACAAGAAAATTGATTCTTCAGTGGTTCTTTGTGGTAGTTCTAAATGTTTTTTGTGTGTAATCAATGTCAATCAATATAGCACCGATAATGGCTCTTTAATTGTTCTTTGGAGTGGTTAAGGTGTTGCATAGCATGTGCTCAAAGTAACATAGCGAGCTGCTCAAAGACGTGCATTTTCTGCATAGTACATAATATACACACACACAGTGAACATAAACACACGCACATCCAAACTCACACACGTTTAAATTTGTGTGAGCATGTCAGCTCGTGCATGTGTGGTCTGTGTAAAACAGCTCATCCAGGTCAACAGGGAAGGATCCTGATAAAGACGCGAGTAATACAAAACCACAAAACTCTTTACTTCACTCACAATCTGACTTTCACTTTCTCTGATTGCCTTATATTTCTCTCTCAGGAGGCCCAGTAGTCCTGTAATGCCCCATTCACACGGGGAGTCAGCGTCAACGCTTCCCATTCACTCTGAATGGGTGACGTCAGTCGCTGCCAAACTGCATTGTGGATTGGTAGCGTCAGCCAATCAGACCGCTCTATGCAAATACACCAGCTCAGACAGTAGCCGATTGTTGACTAATTTCATTGGCTGACGCTGCTATGACGGTTGCGTCAGCCCCAACTTCAGACACGCCCTCTGTCAAGCGTTGACACTGAAGCCTCGTGTGAATGGGGCGTAACTGATCAAGGACCTGTGTCAGGGTTTCCCTAACCATAATATACTCAAAACAAGGATTGCTGTAAAAATGTGTTAATGACAGGGAAGTGTTTTCCCTTAATTGATGAGTTTTATTGTCAATCGTAAGAAAAGAGGCAAATGATTAAGATGGTTCCCTTACAATTAAGAGCCAAATAACCTATTTATATGTGTTTAGCAGCAATTTTTAGCCTGTATCATGTGACACTTTTTTTTCTAAATCAATTTGTCGTTCTTGATCTGAGCTCTGATACGGCTATTAATTACCTGCAGTGGGTGAAGAGCAGCTCTGACCTCTGTTACGTAGCTCCTCCACCTGTAAAACACAGAACTAAATTGCTTCATAAAGCAAACAGCATTAGCGAGAAACTAAGCCTCATAGCTAACTTTCTGTGCCAGTAGAGCTGATTTGTCAGACTATTATTTTAAGTAGTGTATCAAGTTGTATTATTCTGATTTTTCTTTGTACATACATTTAAACAATTTTACATTATTCTATTCAAAACTGCTTTATTAGCATGACCAAATAAAATAGAGAAGCAGCCAGCGTAATAAAATGTTTTAATGTGAAAACCTTTCAGGCTTCAGATACATTTTAGCAAAATAAATCTTGGTAATATTTAACAGTAAGATTTCATTAGATAAAGGGTTTGATTACTGACAGAATTTTCATTTTGTGGCGAACAATCACCCTCATGTCATGCCCAAACCCTGAGAGTTTCATTATTATTCTGAGTACAAATGAAGGTGTTTTAGATGAAATACAAAAGCTCTCTCGTCCTCCATAGACAGTAAGGGTCCCGAGATGCTCAAAGTTCTGCAAAGCAGTAAAATTAGTCTGTATTACATGACCTGATGTGAGAACAGATATAGACAATGTAGTACACACACCCTGATCTGATAAGATATAGGCACTGAGGTCACATGAATTTATGGACAAAGTTTATAATCTTTTCTGGACTTTGAGCACCTCTGGACCCTTGCTGTCTATGGAGGACGTGAAACCTTTCGCATTTAAAACACCTTCATTTGTGCTCAGAAGATTAATGAAGCTCTCAGGGGGTTGGATTTACTGCCAGAATTTTCATTTTGAGGTGAACAAACCCTCTAATGAAATTTTACGGTAAAACATTACCAAGATTTCATTCACTCATTCAAGAGTTCACACTGAGCTGATGATTGATAATAAAGCCAATTTGGCATGCTGTCCCAGGAGAGGGCCCTGAGCTCAGAATATCCTTGAGCCCGGGGCTCCCTTCCGTTTAAAGGGCGAGAGGAGAGTTTGAGCTGAGGTAAGTCTCTCCCCCTGCTTGTGAATGTTCTGAGATATATCTGACTAGAATTGCCTTAAGAGGCCATTTAAAGTAGTCTATTTACTTTGTATGTTTTTTGGACAGTGGGAGGAAACCGGAGGACCTGGGGAAAACCCACGCGAACACAAGGAGAACATGAGAACTCCACACAGAAACGCCGACTAGCTCGGATAGAGGCTGAACCAATGGTGTTCTTGCTGTGAGGCAACAGTGCTAACTACTGGGCCACCGTGCCGCCATATCAGAGAAGGGGAGGGGTTGGTGTGGAAGGGGGGATTCTTCAAGATGAAGATGACCGGAGTGGAAAGCTCTGGTTATTTACAGTGTGTCAGGATTCATCTGATGGTTGCATTGTGCCGAGCTGATGTGGTACCAGCTGTGTTCAATCATAAACACCGTGGTGCTCCATTCCCAAGATTTATTTGACCAAAATGTATTTGAAGCCTGAAAGGTTTTCACATTAAAATATATTCGTGTTCAGAAGCTGAACGAAGGTCTCGGGGGTTGGAATTATGTGAGAGGGAACAATTAAAAACAGTATTTAAAACTTTGGGGTGAATTAACCCTTTAATGTTAATGTATAATCAATCTTGTGCAGCATTTATTAATGCTAAACTTACTAATTCTGGTTTAAATTCCATTCCATTAACTAAAGGAGCCGGTAACACTTTATTTCGAAGGTCCATTTGAGTATTAGTAGACTGTCTGCTTGATATCTGCTGATACTGACATTCAACAGACATTTAACTGACTATAAGAAACTTTACAAGTACATGTCAACTTACACAAACCCTACCCCTAACCCCAACCTAACAGTCTACTTATAATCTAATGAGAATTAGTTGCAATGTAACTTAAATTCAACAAACGGACCATCAAAATAAAGTGTGGCCAAGGAGCCTTATATTAAAATGTGAATGAATGTGTTTATAGATAAGCTCACCAGCCGCTGCTCTGTGTGGCTCAGCTGATTTTTAGCTGTAAGATAAAAGGTTGAACCTGAAATACTTGTACAGTTTATACTAGTAATATAGTACATTTATAATCATACAGACCATACTTACCAAAACTGAAGTCAGTTTCCATTATCCCGTTAGTTATTCTGTTATGCTTAATTTTCCTGACTAGCTCTTCAGCTTGCTTCCTGTTACTTGGATCCAGTTTGTTGTTAAAAACCAGATACTGGTTGTTCAGGTTCTTCATCAGCTCTTTGAGCTCTTCTGAGTCCTCCATGTACTGTTCAACAGTGAGTTCATTGCTCTCCAGCTCATCTTCTTTAGTGAAGATAATCCAAGTGTTCTGCAAATTATTGATCCCCAAAAAGCTTAAAACTAAATCAGCAGCTTTCTTCTCTTGTTCTGCAAATCGATCAGTGCTAATCACCCACAGAAACACAGTGGGGGCTGAAGAATTCAACTGCAGAAGCTTCTGACACTTTCCCTCAATCTCTCCACTCTGAACCCCAGGACCTAAAAACCCAGGGGTGTCATAAACATCCACACGGAGGCCATTAACAGTCACAGAGGCGCTCTGAACATCTTCTGTCACTGCTTTTAAACTTTTTCTGGAACAAAATATTCTTTGTCCCAGTATAGTATTTCCTGTGCAACTTTTTCCAGCCCCGACCTGTCCGAGCAGGACCAAATGACAATGTGGAGGTGAAGATCCACTCTGCATTTCGTTGTTCGTTTCAGATCACCTTAGACAACAGATAAATAAAAAAATAATAAAAAAATGAAACTGGAACTGATCACCTTAGTGTTTTTTCTACAGAAAATTTATGCAAATTGAAGTTTAGCAGAAAATTTTAGGATATAATAGTATACACAGTATATATTTGCAAACACACCTATTACGTTATTGAATGTACTTCTGGAAAAGCAAAACAAACATCTTCACTCTTTAAAGCAATACAAAATTAATATTTTGTTTTCACAAAGTGCTATAAAGCTTTAATAAATATACATTAAAAGTTGCTTTAAATGGCCTTTAAAAGGCCACGAAACCCCTGTCTCAGCAGGGTGTTTTCACACCCACAGTCTGGAAAAGCTCAGGAAAGTGGGTGTGTCCAGCTCGATTTAGGTGGGAGTGTCGGGGGAGGGAAAGAGGGAAGGTTTTGCATAAAAATGGGAGTTTCCATTAGGGCAAGCGCTGATTTTCACAGAGGCACAACAAACACAGACGCAGGGGAGAAAGACAGTGACTGTTTACATTGACATCAGTCATCTAATTATTAGCCAAATTATTAATTTGTCGACTTTAATGGCAGTTTGGCACTTTCACTTTAATCCAGGAACATTTCCTGCAGCCCCCGTGACAAACCAGATGTGAGAAACTGCTAAAAAAAGTGCAGATTTAATGGAGTGTTTGATACCACACAGCATATGAGAGAAATAAAAAACCCTCTGCATTTCTCTATAACTTAGATGCTTTTGGTAGGTAGCGTCAGAAAGCCGTGTGTGTATACACTATCCTGTCACAAAATGCGACAAATTCTACACGACGGTAATAGTTTGACTGCAATGTTTACAAGTTTACACTCGGAGAGCAGCATTTACAGCGGATCTTTCAGTCTATAATACTGTAGTGATGTTAACCTGCTGTAAACTCAGTAACAGCTCTAATCACTCTGACTGAGGTCTGTCTATAAACTCTGAAAGAGTACTGCTGACGATATCAACTAAGTTCACCATCTGAATAAACAAACAAACACCACTGATCGCTCACTGACCACATCTGTAGAGCAGGACAATCAACGTGAACTGGAGCCGCGTCTGTTTTAAAAGGAGACGAGCAGCAAATCCAGATTTCACCATTTTCAGATGCGGAAAGCTCTCGGGTGAAACATGCTTCTCAAGCTGGATTTATACTTTCGCCTGGTGGCGCATCGCATGCCTCCGCTGACTGCGCGCGCACCTCGTGAAACGGATGAATATAAACCAGGCTTCACAAACTCATTTTTGCCACGTGCGCTGTAGTCCACACGTGAGTCCAGCTGCGCTCTCATAGCGGGAAATGTAAACAAAACTTTCGTTGCAGCACATAGACACAACACTGGCGACCTGTGTCTCCAAACAATTATTTTTCTTCCGCTTGTTTTGGCAACACAGCATGGTGTCTCTTTGCTGTCTGGACACTGTAACAGGTATAAACAGTCTTCTAAGCGATCGTGAATAATAATGAAGTTGCGCCGCATACACAATAGAGCGCTCTGGTTGGTTTAAACCAAGTCTATCCCATGACTAAATGCCGCACACTCAGAGACGTCACGATGTACTCGCGGGTACAGACGTCCACTCTCCGCGCTGGAATACACACAGGGATCTCATCGGCGGGACGGAGCTTCAAACACGCGTTTGAACTGGAAGAAGGAATTTGCTCGCAAAAAAGGCAAAAACAACCAATTTACACTTGTTAGAGAGATATAATAGTGTCCTCATAGTGTTTATAGCAGCACGGGACACATATATGACTGTCAACAGCTCAACACGTGTTCTGGTGTTTCGTGACCCTTTAAGTAATTCTATCTGTAAAGACATCTCAGTTGTTGCACTTTTCATAAAATGAGAAGTATATTAAGAGTTCACACTTTATACAATTAAGCACATTTTTTATAGTCAAATGGAGATTAAAAGTTGTCCTTTTTTTTAGAAAAAACTATTTCATACATACCATTTTTTTAAACACATGATTGCACTTCAGCTTTAAGCATAAAAAAGCACATTTTTAGATTTTAGAATTTTTCAATTTAATATTTCTATTTATCATTCAATTACAATAAGACTATCTATCAGCACAATAACGAACTTAAAGTACCAACTCTCACTATTAACTAGTGGTTTAGTGCTTAAAACACTTAATCTTCATGATCTTATTCTACATGCCCAGCACCCGAACCCAACTACCTTAATAACGATTAACAGCTAATTAGTAGATACAATTATAGTGTAGTATTTAGTACAGTTCTCACTATTAAACCATTAGCTACTGTATGACATTTACCTTAAACTCATTCATTCATTCATTTTCTTGTCGGCTTAGTCCCTTTATTAATCTGGGGTCGCCACAGCGGAATGAACCGACAACTTATCCAGCATTTGTTTTACGCAGCGGATGCCCTTCCATGTCTTTGGACTCGTGGGGGAAACCGGAGCACCCGGATGAAACCCACACAACCACAGGGAGAACATGCAAACTCCACACAGAAATGCCAAATGACCCAGCCGAGACTCGAACCAGCGACCTTCTTGCTGTGAGGCGTACCTTAAACTATTGTGACCAAAATTAAATTTCAAATAAACGAAATAAATGTATATTAAATTCAAGATAGACCTATTGCCTTGCTCTTAATCTGCAGATATTAAGTGTGGTGGAAATTCATTTATATACATTATAAAGGAATGTTATTTTAT
>CAIGQQ010034325.1:581861-593029 GCA_903798035.1 Danio albolineatus
TATATAAATATATATATATATACATATTTATTTATTTTTTTCTAAAATATGTATAATCATGTATATAAACTCAAAAGGTTAGCCATTTGTTGTGCAATTATTCATTCATTCATTTTCTTTTCGGCTTAGTCCCTTTATTAATCTGGGGTCGCCACAGCGGAATGAACCGCCAACTTATCCAGCATTTGTTCTATGCAGCAGATGCCCTTCCAGCTGCAACCAATCACAGGGAAACATGCACATACACACCCATTCACATTCATACACATACACTACTGACAGTTTAGCTTATCCAATTCACCTGTACCACACTCTCAGAAATAAAGGTACACGAGCTGTCACTGGGGTGGTACCTTTTTTAAAAGGTATAAATTTGTACCTACAAGGTCCATATTAATACCTCAAGGGTACATATTAGTACCTAAAAAGTACAAATATGTTGCTCTTTTAGGTATTTTAGGTACTAATACATACTTTTGAGGTACCAATATGGACCCTTTAAGTACAAATGCATACCTTTTGAAAAGGTACCACCCCAGTGACAGCTCATGTACCTTTATTTCTGAGAGTACACTTCTTTGAACTTGTGGGGGAAACCAGAGCACCTTGAGGAAACCCACGCCAACACGGGGAGAACATGCAAACTCCACAAAGAAATGCCAACTGGCCCAGCTGAGGCTCTAACCAGCGACCTTCTTGCTGTGAGGCGATTGTGCTACCTACTGCACCACCGTGACGCCGTTGTGCAATTATTAAATTGCTTTATTGTGTTTAACTGTAATATATATTTCTGGTTTAAACTTATGCACTGTTAGAAGAATCAAACAGGACACCTACTGTAACTCCCAACTCCAGAGTTTTAAGTATATAGGAACAATACCCACCGATTGAATGGTCTCCCTTCTTTCCTCAATTGGCTGTCTGTTAAACTCTTCTACTTCACTGAAACAGAGAACAATGTTGGGTTAACATAAACATCAGTAACAGATTTTTTCTGAGCATTGTACAAAATGTAATTCATATTCTAACCTGTGACAACCTTCTCAGGATCATCCAAAGACAAACTCCTCAAAACACCAGAGCATGTATGATGGCCTATGAAAAAAAAAGATTAATTTAAATATGGACTAATATACCACCACTGAACAGCAAATCATTAAACACAGGTTCACATATGATTAGCATCCAGCATGCAGTTTATATACAGTAGATTTTGTTGGTGCATTATTCGGTCTGGCATAGCTCTGGGAAAAGAAGACCACAGATAATCTGCACTTCATCATAGATGTGCTATTAACTCAAGAATAGGGCTAGCATTTGTAACTGTATTTATAAACTGCTTATCAATGTCTATTAATGTAGAGTAAATGCTAAACAAATAATAAAATAATAAATTATTTATTTGTTAATGATTTGTGATCTATTTGTTAATTTAATAATGTATTTATAGGATGCAGTTATTATAGTGTTGCCCAACAGTTTGAGATCATCTCAATGTAAATATTCCTATAGTTTTTTTTCTTTTCTGCAATGAGCTTAAGGATATCCAATTATATTGGACATCACTTTATATTGGCCAGGTAAAATAGGCTTACCTGATAGACATTTACAGTGATAAACGATGAGACTCTATATGGTCAAGGCCTGTAGAATAAGCCTAACTATAAAAACAGCATAACATCTCATTCATCACTACAAAACGATGACAAAAACAGACTAATAACACATATTGTGGGACAAACAGACAGTCAGCACAATTTCTAATGTGCTAACGTGATGAAACAATGAGTAGAAGTTTTCCCACTAGTAAAATGTAAGTAAATCTGAAACATTTCGCACGTCAGTGTGTTTTTATCACTGTTTAATTAATGTGCATGTTAAGTCAACAAGCCATTAAACCATGGATAAGAACGTCGTAATGTTTATTTAAACTAGAAAACGAGTTCTAGAAAATTAATTCATAATTAGCAGCTCTCACTTTAGCAGTGTAAACCTCCTCATACCTATTATTATTATTATTATTATTATATTTTACTCTTCGTCTGGAAAAAAATCGTCGCGTAAAGTTTGTCCCAGACCCTTGAAAGTTGAATACTCATGCTGGGCTAATCAGGCGTTTTGCAAAAACGTTGCACAGTATAAAACAGTAACAGTACAAAATAAACACATGTAACAGTTTTTAATAAAACGTAATAGAAAACCGATACTTACACTTTCCTTGCCATCTATGTCGTCCATCTTATTAGAGCATCTATAATCCAATCCGTTAGGTGGCGTTGTCGCAAAAAACTAGGGTCCTACAGATGCGGTACTAACAATGGGATCCTGAAAGTGTAGACACTCCAGTTGTGCAGAAACACCCTTCTCTCTCCTGGAGGCAAATAGCTGCAGCGTTTATTCCAAAAGCGAAAGTGAAAGTAAAGTACTTATACGGGCTGCAGCAGCTGTAGATGCATGCACCCTTAAGAAACTCAAGTTTAAGGAAGGCAATTTGAATTTGTATGTTTATGTTATTGTCTTGGTGTGCTGAGATTTATAAGGATTTAACGTAGAATTCAGATAAATAAATAAATAATAAATTCTTTATTTAGTCATTTAATTAGGCTACTTTTCAGACTCAGTAAGCAGAAACGTAATTTACATACAACTTTATGTGTAAAACTTTATTTTAAAAGATTAAAAATAATAAAAAGCATCATGTAAACCTTTACAAAATGTCAAAGATTTACTTGTAGTTGTTAGCCAGTTCATGTAATGACTATGATAAGCACAGATGTAATGTAATCCTAAATATCACCATGTTCATATCATACAGGAGAGTGTGTCTTCTCCAAAAGCTGTTTTTCTCCATTCTGTCAGCTGATGGAGTTTGTGGATTATTGTTAGTATTGTATATAGTGTATTTAATCATGTTTTGTGGATTCATATGTGCACATATAAATCCAATAGCAAAACAAACATGATTAAATCATTAATATTAACTGTAAGGAATCACTGCAGAAGATGTGCAGAACTTTTAAAACCCATCCGAATCAGGCCGTTCGAATCACACCGTGCCTCACATAACCGAACAGAGGATCCCTATTTCAAATCTTACTAGTGGCAGATGTTCGGAAGACCCTTCGGCTAACTTCGTTAATTATTAAGTCTAAAACAAAGAGGTTTTACAGATATTTTGAGCGGGGTTTGCACCACGAGACTTTTTGAATGACCCACTGGTCATCTGCTTGCCTAAGGGCTTCCTGCCAGAGACACACGATCTCTGGACATTAATGCATACATAAAATTGAAGACATTCTCTTGAAATATGCAAAACAAAGGCAGATGCATCTTTTGAATGATATGCTATAGGTTTTCCTCACATGTTGTGTATTCCAACCAACCAGGTTGATCGATGTGTTGTTTTAACCCTTATAACAGGTAAAACTTCTGTGTGTGTATGAAATGTTTCATGTCTGGTATTAAATTGTAGCTAATGACATTTGCGATGCAGTGATATAAATGAAAAGTTTGTAGGACGAATTAGTATTCATTTTGTAGCCTTCGAAATAAGAGTTACAAACTTACAAGGGATTTTACCACGTGAAACCCACATGCATTCTCTGTTAATCAGTGACTTTTACTACATGATGTGGGGCGTGTACCCGCTCCTCATGGGCACTGCTCATTGGAAGATGGAGCCACAGGGATTGACCAGACCAGGTCGCTTAAAACCGCCCTGCAACCGTAAAATCTTTGCTTTTTGGCATTAGCTGCTCGCGCAAGCTATGCTATCTGCCCCCTCTCGCTCTGCACGGACACTGCTCCGCCACGCGATTGGGTCATCAAGAATTTTCCGTGCTAGTCTCGACCCAGCCAAGACCGCACGAGCTTCCGCAAACCGACACTCGTCAGAGACCGTCACCTTGACAACCCAAAGACAACAGCCACTCACGAGGGAGTGAACTGAAAGACGTCACCGAAGCGAGTCGTCACCCAATCAGGACCGACGTGCATTCCAAGCAAGTCAGCAAGGGAGATTCAAGATTTTCTTCAGCAAAATCGCAAGTAACACGAACTAACGTTGTCTCTAACTGATCTGGTGCTGATTGATGTTAAGCAGTTAAAGATAAGCTCAATCTCTGCTTTTGTGGTTTCTCAGGTGTGATTCTAAGATCTAGTCAGAAGTACTAGAATTGATTTGGGTCTGTCGTCAACTCATTTTGCATCCTCCGAACTGCCTCTGTGTGTATGTGTGAATGTGTGCGTGCGTTTGTTTGTTGTTTGCTTATTACGTAGTTAGTTTCATGTATCGTAGTGTAGCTCAATAAATCTTTGTTCTCATTTTGTACGAACTGTGTTCTCGTTTATGTGCTTATCAGTCATTGCCTCGAGCTGTAGATTTTGTTACCTTGCTAAAAGTTAACCCAATACTGTGTTATGTTATTATCGTTGGCCACGTAAATAATATAAACAAGATTGGTGACATACGATCTCTTCTATTCGCTGGGCGAATGGTAGATAAAGTGTGAGTCTTTTAATCTGATTCAATCTGACTCTATTGAGTCGAATCAATGATTCGAATCCTCAAGATCCGATTCATTGAAATGAGCTAATAAATCCCTTATCGGTCTATTTAATGTAGCTTGGACCCCTACATAACAGTAAATATAACGAAACACGCTAATACATTAACTCATGTTGTGTTTTTCAGTATATAGTGTTAAAGACTGAATGTGTTTTGTTCCAGCTTTTAATAACAGTTTCTTCTTTGTATTTTATTACCTTTTCAAAGCCCACAAACACATTTTAAAGAGACCACAAATGTCCCATGGAGGTTATTCAATGACTAAATTATCTTTGATTTATATTTATCTTTTGTCCAAAGGGACTTACAGTTGAGGAGGCATTCAGCGATCCAACAGTAGGCATGGATTTTACTCAAGACTTAACTGTGCCCTGCTATAAACAATAAAAACTCTGGAAGTTGAAGTAGAAGACATGCTAGAAAGTGCCCAGGACAGCCTTTGACACATTCTTGCACTCTTCCCTGCTGAGCTAGGACCTTTCCTTCCCCTCTGGTAATGAAAAGTAAATGTAAACATTCAGGTGTGACTGTGAAAGAGGTACTGTTCCCTCTGGCAAAGTGGTTTGTTCCCTTATCAATAGAGCAGGACAATGACTGGCCTCCTGATGAGGAGATTAACACAGCAGAGAAGAGGATTCACATGCAGTTTATTTACAAGGTTAGTCAGGTAGGCAACGGTCAAAACAGGGGCAAACAGGTGCATGCTGAGAAATCCCAAATCTAAATGAGAAAACAAGGCAAAGGGTCAAAACACAGCTAGGCTAGACAAGGCAACAAAACTATTTGTAGTGCTATAGGATAACAAGACTCAGGAAAGTGTATGTATATGAGAGGTGTATATATAGTCCTGGTAATGAGTTCCTGCGAGCTTCAGCTGTGTGTGTAATCATTGTCTGCAGCTGGAGTAGGAAATGACTGGCGCACAGCATCATGGTAGTTGTAGTTCTTGTGATGGCAGATGTGTAGTTTTCCAGCAATCTGCAGCCGCTAGATCGTTGAAGATCATAACAGATAAACCTCTATAAAGATCTTTGATTACCTTTGTTTTAACCCCAAAGGATGAGTAATCCTTTCTAACTCTAACATTCATGGCTCTCATTTGGTATTTAAGGAGAAGGTAGAAATGTGTCAGGCACAAGTCTGTATGCAGACTGGCCAAAGGTGCAGAACTCTCAAGCTCAACATTATGTGTAATTTGGACTTGACTATCCATCTATACTCTTAGAATTATTGTTGTTGATCTATTATTTCTAAATTGGCTTTTAATTGCTTGATTCTGTAATGGGACTATTCTGTAACTACACTTTAGTTCGAGTGAGATAGTGTCAAGTTTCACACCTCTGGTTTGTGTGTTTCTCAAAGCGGCATTTGGTCCCTAATGAACGCATAATTGAGGAGTATGGGAAAAAGCTTACATACATTTATCCTTCGACCATTCATTGGATTCTGTTATGGGGCTGATAGAATTTAACCCTACACTGGGGTGTAAACAGAATGGTTTAAGACATCATTAAGCTGGCTGTATTTTTTTGTAGTCCACAAACTTCGTTTGCTGTAGGCATTGCTAAGCCAACTCTGTAAATGTCAATGTCTTCCTTTGCATTGAACTTTGAGCGTCTTATGTGAAGGAAAGAATAGAGGAAAATTATTCTACATAATGTGTTAAATAAAAAAAAGTTACACCCCCCCCCCTCCACCCTTTACTTCATTTTTTTTCTAGTTCTTATGAGTAAATGAAATTATTTATGTTTTTCACCACCACACCTGTAGAAGGCAGTATGATGTGCTTGTGGGTTATCCAGGAGACCGGCAGCTCGAGGTCATGTTAAACTGCACTGAGCAATGCTATTGACCTTATTCCGTCGACCTTATTCAGTTAGCTGTAATTTTAGAAAAATGTCATATAATGCTAGTTCAGTAAATGTTTTGAGCTGGGAGTACAGTGAAACCTTCCTGCAGCGATCAGATGGTCTAATATTGCCCCATTCATCGTTACTGTTAATGTGTGTAGACGATATGAGCCAGAGGAAACTTACGGGGATATTTTTAATCACTTTGTCCTGTCACGAGGAGTAGATGGAGCGTTTATGAAGACTTATAAAAGTACAGAGGCCGGTGGTGGTGTTCTACTACACAGTGAGGGGATTTCATCTTATTAAGAGCAAATGTGCACCCCAGCCGGTCCAGCAGTCCATGTCACTCAGCATGGGGGCTACTTAGTAAGCAGGGATCAGTGGAGACTACAGGATGTTCGAGAATCTCTGGTTTAGGAAGGTCCTGTAGCCACACAGCCTTTATATTATGGAAGGCAAGTAAATATATAAATAAATAGCAATATCTTGTAAGGTCTGTGTTACCGTAAGTAAGCTATAAATGTAAACAGTATGCTAAAGTATTTGTGTAATAATAATAATAACAATAATAATAATTCCTTACATTTATATAACGCTTTTCTGGGCACTCAAAGTGCTTTACACAATGGGGGGATCTCCGCATCCACCAGCAGTGTGCAGCATCCACCTGGATGACGCGACGGCAGCCATTTTGCGCCAGACCGCACACCACACAGCAGCTGATTGGTGGAGAGGAGACAGAGTGATGAAGCCAATTAGGATATGGGGATGGTTAAGAGGCCATGATGGACAGAGGCCAATGGGCAGATCTGGCCAGGATGCCAGGGTTAAACCCCTACTCTTTTTTTCAATTCAATTCAATTCACCTTCATTTGTATAGTGCTTTTACAAGCTTCACATAGAAGGTTATAGTAAATTGAAAATGTCAGTTTAGTTAATAATGTTTGAGTTCAGTTCAGTTCAGTTCAGTGTAGTTTAACATTCACTACTTAGAGTCCAAACACAGAAGAGTCCTTTTTCGAAGGACATCCTGGGATTTTTAACGACCTTTTTAAGGACCACAGAGAGTCAGGATCTCGGTTTAACGTTTCATCCGAAAGACGGCGCTCACTAAGCAGTATAGAGTCCCCTTCACTATACTGGGGTGTTAGGACCCACACAGGCCGCAGGTTGGGTGCCCCCTGCTGGCCTCTCTAACACCACTTCATACACAGCTGCTGACTCGGTTACCATCAGCAGACTGAGTATCTGGTCAGATCTCCTCATTTGTGAGGTGTTGATCTTATTCTTCAGTGCTGAAGTCACTCGTGTTTGTGATTGTTTCAGAACGTCTGATTCAGTCGCCTATGGTAGAAATGACTAGGAATTATAAACAGCAGAAAACAGTCAAACTACTCGCTCTACAAACAAGTGTTTGCATGACTACACAGACAAAGCAGAATAATATAGTAAGAAAACATCAGTGTGCAACATCCAGTAGCAGAACGAGCTGTGTTTAATGTCTATAAATGAATGGAAGTGAATGAGAGCGGAAGTCTCCAGACAAAAAGACTCAAATGGCTGCTCATACACAGAGAATAAGGTCAATAACGTGTCTGTCTCCTTATCTGTCACAGGTATGGATAAACACTCATTTAAAGTGGTCTGTGTGGAATATTTCTCATATACAGTAAAGAAATGTTTGAAAAAGATGTTTGAATGTGTTGGTTCTATAAGTTGATTCGTTTTTGGTTTAATTATATGGTAAACATTATAGGCACAGTAGCCGAAGCTAATGATTAGTTAATGGCTAACTGAAGTGATGTGAACAGAGCATATTGATGTATACATTCAGAAATATGCATTAGATAATTTTCTAAACACCTTCTTGTAATATTAATTCAGTATCTCACAGTAGGACAAATACTGTATTCTAAGAAGTGTATTCAAGTGATAAGGAGACGCTCTGAATTCCTGCTCCCTGTCAAGGACACCTGTTAGACTCTACAGGCTTACACACACACACACACACACACACACACACACACACACACACACACAGCAACAGATAGACTTTCACTACCTAACCCCGCATCCCACACCTTCGCATGCTTTCACCCACTGGAGCTTGTAGGCGGGTCTGTGACCAGCGCTCTCTATAGCTGCAGGACCAGATGGCTGCCGCCCTCATCAGACTATATCCACATCCCCTGTTGCAATGTTATGTCTATGTCTATGTGTTTATGTGCTTGATTGCTGGAACCCTTTTTCTCCCTGATCTCACACTAATTCAAGGACAATGTGAGAGGGAGTTTTTTTTTTGCCTCTCTCTCCCCAAATGTGTCCTATTTCCTTTTTCTAAACGCTACTTCTCGTTGACCTGTCCTCCCCTGAAATGTGTGATGTTTGTCTATGGTCAGGGGGGTTCAATTTCACTGCATGAAAGTGTATGTGACGAATAAAGGCTTCATTTATTCATTCATTCATTCATTCAGAACGTGTAAGAAAATGATTAATAAACTATTCAGATTAACATTTATATATCTTATTATTCAGGCATATAATAATAGTTACTCTGTATGAAGACGTGTTAATAAAGCATTTATTAACATACAGTTTTGCGACCTAACTATTTACGCTTTATAAATCATGTATAACTGACAATTTATAAGGAATTAAGAAAGATGAGATCCAACAAAGAAGACTCCCTCACATGTGTGTGTCATGAAGAGAGCTATACCGATTAATCCTTCAGATATTTCAGTTATTACAGTCACCTGCTGAAGTAATTGTTCTTATTGTTTTTATATTTATGTAACTTATTTTATTTTTAGTATGGAAAGCTCTGCTGTGACATGTAAATTTCCCTTGAGGGATTAATAAAGTCAACAAACAATAAACAGCTTAGACCCCATATATCAGGCTCTGCCTCAACTAGAAAAAAAATCTGTGTGAAGATGTATTTTAGGCTGACAGACAATGCTGTTGCAAGTATTGTTTCTTTTTTTTTTTACCCAAATTTTCAAACATTGTTGTCTTTTTGAAAAATTATTATTCATTCATTCATTTTCTTTTCAGCTTAGTCCCTTTATTAATCCGGGGTCGCCACAGCGGAATGAACCGCCAACTTATCCAGCATTTGTTTTACGCAGCGGATGCCCTTCCAGCCACAACCCATCTCTGGGAAACACATTCATACATTCTCATTCACACACATACACTACGGACAATTTAGCCTACCCAATTCACCTGTACCGCATGTCTTTGGACTGTGGGGGAAACCGGAGCACCCGGAGGAAACCCACGCAACCACGGGGAGAACATGCAAACTCCACACAGAAATGCCAACTGGCCCAGCCGGGGATCGAACCAGCGACCTTCTTGCTGTGAGGCGAACGTGCTAACCACTAGGCCACCGTGGCGCCCCTGAAACAAACACGTGCGTCAATAAAAAACTCAATTCACGTGCTAAGTGCAAACAAATTAATCTAACCCGCGTGCTTCCGTTTCATAACATATTATGTTGTTTGCTGGAACTGAAACAAAAATAAAACCCACCACACTACATAAGTTTTACGCAGCGGATGCCCTTCCAGCTGCAACCCAACCCTAGGAAATGAAAAATTATTAATGTCTATTAAATAATTACAACTGCACATTAAGGCAAGACAAGTTTATTTATATAGTAAATTTCATACACAATGGTAATTCAAAGAGCTTTACATAAACAAAAAAAGTTAAAAAGAATCATTAATAATGACATCGTAAGTATATGAAATAAAAACAACAAATTAATTAAAATGATTAAACACAGGTGTGGTAAAACAGACTTAAAATAAATGAAAAATGAAACAAAGCAGACATAGCACAGGTGTGGTGTCAGACGCAGCGGAGTGCTCATTCAGTAAAGGCACAGCTAAACAGATGTGTTTTCAGTTTTGATGTGAATGTGTCTAATGTTGGAGCACATCTGATCATATTTTTGAGATTATATTTGCTTTGGAATTATTTTAAAAAAAAATAATCTTTTGTATGCGCTGCAAATTAGAATAAATAATATCACATTTTTGGCTTCAGAATTTTGACAGCCAGAAGTTTCACATGGTTTAAAGTATTCACCTTCCTGTGAACGTTTAGACAATATTTCCCAAGAGTTAAAAGAGAAAAGACAGTTTTAATAACTCATTTCTAATAACTGATGTCTTTTCTCTTCGCCATGATGACAGCACATAATATCTGACTAGATATTCTTCAAAACACTAGTATTCAGCTTAAAGTGACATTTAAAGGCTTCACTAGGGTAATTAGGGTAAAATTAGGGTAATTAGGCAAGTCATTGTATAACAGTGGTTTGTTCTGTAGACAATCCAACACTAATATTGCTGAAGAGGGCTAATAATATTGTTATTAACATGGGTTTAAAACTATTAAGATCTGCTTTTATTGCAGAAATAAAACAATAAGACTTTCTCCAGAAGAACAAATATTAGAGGAAATACTGAGAGAAACTCCTGAATCTGAGAAACATCATTTGGGAAATATTTGATAAAGAATAAAGATTTCACAAGCAGGTGAATAATTTTGACTTCAACTGTTTAATCAATCAAGTTTTTGTATTGTAATTAGGCAAAGATCTCAGTTAATGTCTAAAAATTTGGATATACTCATAATTTATTAAAAATAATAATAATAATAATAAAAAAAATCCAAGCACAGGATAAGCATAAGTCTTAGCTTGTTTTTATTAAGGAGACTTTTTTAGTAGTCTT
>CAIGQQ010034325.1:593429-609015 GCA_903798035.1 Danio albolineatus
AGTCCACATACTTCAGAAAACATACAGCAACTACACAAATTTAAATTTAGTTTAACCAAAAAATCCATTACTTAATCTTATATTATATCCAAAACTTCAACCGATGATTATAAAGATTTTGTTGTGCTAATCTTGTTTATATTTTGTATATTATGTCCTTTGTCTGATTGAATTGCAGGCCTGTTGTTGGTTTTTATGTTTGAGTTGCATGACCAACAAAACTAGTCCCAAATAGTTTTATCTATCAGATAATCAGCAGCTGCACCAACAACTGCTCCTACAGTTCCACCAACCATAGCACCAGCAGGGCCAAAAATAGCTCCAAAAGTTGCACCAATAATTCCACCCAAAGTTGCACCACATCCACCTAATGTAAAAGCTGAGAAAGTGAACATACTCTCATTCTGCTTATAAAAATCCCTAAATTCATAGTCACTTTGTAGATTTAGTTGTCTAAATTTTTGTTCAATTAGAGATTGTAATTCTTTCTCCTTTAAGCGTTCATTCTCCTTTTGGTTTTGTTTCTCCCTTTCTGTTATTCGGTTAGTTACACGTTCTGATCTGATTTTCTCTATCTCTTTTTTCATTCTCTCAATCTCCTGTTGTCTTTGTTTCTCTTGCAATTTCCTCTCCTTTTCTTCTCTTTGTTTTCTCGCTTCTTCCTCTTGTCTGAATCTTTGAGCGTCTTTATACATCTGGTTACTGTAGTGTCCTCCTCCATTCTGCTGTACCATAGAGTCAATCTTCTGCAGTAGATCCTCCACCTGTTGTCTGTTATTCACATGTTTATTGTTGAACACATGATATCTGCCTCCACACTGCTGGACTAGAGACCGTAATCTACAGTTCTGCTTAATAATCTCCTCTATAGGATCTTCTTCTAACATATCCCCACGAGTGAAGAGAATGATGGAGTATTTTACCACTCCTTCTCCAAACACCATCTCAATCTGCTGAGGAATCTGCTGCTCATGTTCAGTGAATCTGTCATCTACTCTCAGGACAATGAGGAAAGCGTGAGGTCCAGGACTGGAGATATACACACTTCTTGCTATCTCTACAGATAAATCATTGTATTTCATCGTTGTGTCGAAGAACCCAGGAGTGTCGACTACAGACACAGATCTGCCTGAAACTGTGGCCTGAGCTGCTGAACATTTATTGGTTCCAGAATTTGAGCCAAATTTTGATTTGAACTCTTTCCTTCCCAGGATTGTGTTTCCAGCTGCACTTTTCCCAGCACCAGTTTTACCCAGAAGAACAATCCTCATGGGGGAAAGGCTGGAGACTTGAGGGTCATCAAGAGCAGGGTTTCTGGTGTCAGGAATCAATCTGGTCAGCCTTTCTCCATCTGGTGATAAACAAACAAACAAATGCTGTAGCACTTTATAATAATTGCACACCATGAATCACTTATTAAGCATTAGCAAATAGTTAGTTCATCATTTGTTAAGCATTAACGCTACATTAATATAAGATATTAAGCAGTTTCTAACTGGAGCTACACATGTTGTATTCTTAATGCATAATGATTGTGTTTTCATTATTTGTAAATAACGCAATACTTGATTTAGGAGTGAATCCTAAAATGAATCCTTAACATGTCAGTTATTTAAGAATAGTTGATGTTTTTAAGATCATTCAGAATGTGTTTGTAAATGATTAATAAACAATTACAATTTCATTGTTAACTATTAACATTTGTGCCATGACATAGCTAAAAGTAATTATCATGAACTCATGTTAATGTATCTTTGCCAAGTCTATAACTAACAGACCCCTTGTGGTCGGTTTGGGTGTCTGTGTTTGTGTGTGCGTCTGCGTGTAATTGTGTGTATTACAGGTCCAGCTGATTGCGCTGGGATTGAAAACACCCATGTATGGTTGATTCTGGCTGTTATAAGTAGCGTGTCTCTCTCGAATGGGGTAGGGGTGCTGAGTCTTCCCCCTTGAGTCGGTATTGAACCTGAGTAGAGCAAACAATATGATTATTGAAATAAGTAAATAAATATATATTTTCTACCGCAATTGCACTCATATCCTCCTTATTTGTGGTGATCACTTTAAGAGACCAGTGCACGAGTAAGGGCATCCGCCAAAACATTTTCCGTCCCCTTAATATGGTGAATCTCTAAAGGCCCGTGCACACCAAGATGTTTTTTGCTCGTGTTTTCGGTCATCGTTTGACGCCTCGTGACTAAATAAAGGGCGCCAATGTGATTGTGCACACCAACGCGCAAAACGCCAACCGTAAAAGCGTCATTTTTAAAGAAACGCCTCATGCTCGTTTTTTTTTGTTTTGATGCCCGCGTCAAAACCTTCTCCACCAACCAGATTGCCACTTTTGTTGACGTGTACGGAGCCGCTGAAGTTACAGTAAACACCCCTTGGAGGTGCTCAGGTGCAAAACTGTCAATGCGAGCGCAGATGCCCAAAGGAGATATGAATGTGGAGCTGCTTATTGCACTGGTGAACAATAATCATTTCTTCATCGCTAGAGCTGCTACTTGAACCATCCATGCTTTGCCGATCGCCAACAACAAGTGCGTCAACTTCCTCTTTTCTTCTTCTGTGTAACAAGCGGGTGTCAGAACCTTGGCACCACCCTGTGCGCCATCTAACGTCAAGGAGTGATTTTGCAAACTCTTCTGCTCGACGCCAGAGAAAATCACTTGGGCTTGAATGCTGAAAAACGTCTCGAAAAACGCCGACGGTAAACACAAACGAAAAGCATCCCGGTGTGTACGAGCCTTTAGTTGTAAGGCTGTAAAAATAAAGACCAGCGGATTAAACGTTGGTTGGGATTTTGTAAAGTTGTCAAAAACATCAAATAGTTGTGGTCACAATATATCACTAAAGGCGATCCACCCTCACAATCCGAAACTCATCCTGTTAACCACGCGTGCTCGTGAAGTCTTCGCTTTCATTACACCAGATGTCGCGTATTGTTATAACGTGATGAGTTTAGGATTGTGAAATGCACCGGCCATGTTTCAGAGGCTAATGAATCGTGTGATAACTGACTTGGAAGGTTGTGCAGTTTACCTGGAGGATTTAATCGTATAGCGATTCTTGGGAGAAACATCTACGGCGAATTCGGAAGTTATTTGAGCGCCTGAAGGAAACCGGGCTTACTGTGAGCGCCACAGTAACCTATTTAAGTAAGGCTGTGAGTGCTAAAATTGAGGCAATTGAGAAATATCCTACACCATGTACCAAGCAAGAATTAATGTGGTTTCTTGGGACGGTGGGATATTATCTGAGTTTTTGTAAGAATTTTTCAGAAACTGTCGCTCTGTTGACTGATTTGCTAAAAGCGTCACGTGTTTGATTGGAATTCAATCTGTCAAAATGCCTTTGAAAATATGAAGGCGTTGTTGATAAATGCTCCAGTTCTTGCTGCGCCACAGTGGGAGAGACTGTTTAAAATACATGTAGATGCGTTTGAGATTGGGGAAGGGGATGTGCTCCTACAGGATGATAATGAGGGCGTGGAACTTCTAGTATGTTTCTTCTACAAAAAGTTTCTGCTTATCAGATTAATTATTCTGTAATCAAAAAGAAAGCCTTGGCATTGGTTTGGGCTCTTCAGCATTTTGATGTCTATGTTGGGGGAGGGTGGATCGCCTTTAGTGATATATTGTGACCACAACCCGTTGACGTTTTTGACAACTTTACAAAATCCCAACCAACGTTTAATGCGCTGGTCTTTATTTTTACAGCCTTACAACTTAGAGATTCACCATATTAAGGGGACGGAAAATGTTTTGGCGGACGCCCTTTCTTGTGCACGTCTCTTGAAGTGATGGAGACATGCTGATTGCTGTTCTGTTTATTATTGGTTTAATTAGGGTATTAGAGTTTTTTTTTCTCTCTATCTTTTATTTTTTTAGAGGGAAGGTGTGACAACCTCTTGTGGTCGGTTTGGGTGTCTGTGTTTGTGTGTGCGTCCGCGTGTGTTTGTGTGTATTACAGGTCCAGCTGAGTCTTCCACCTTGAGTCGGTATTGAACCTGAGTAGAGCTAACAACATGATTATTGAAATAAGTAAATAAATATATTTTTCTACCGCAATTGCACTCATATCCTCCTTATTTGGGGTGACTGGTTCAAGGTCATAACACATGTACTAATACATAATTAATAATAATAATAATAATAATAATGCATTTTATTTAAAGGCGCCTTTCTTGACACTCACGGTCACCGTAAAAGACATTAAGAACAGTCTGTTCAAATAAAAACACAATATAAAAATCAAAAGAATACAATACAAATTTAAAAATGCAGTTGAGCTAAAGAGAGTAGGCTGCTTTAAACAGATGTGTTTTGAGTTTGGTTTTAAATTGAGAAAGAGAGTCTAAATTACGGAGATCAGGAGGAAGTGAATTCCAGAGCTGAGGAGCAGAGTGGCTGAAGGATCTGCTCCCCATGGTGACAAGGTGAACAGGGGGAACAGTGAGGTGAATGAAAGAAGAAGACCTGAGTGTTGGAGAAGGTGTGGCGATATGGACTAGACTAGTGAGGTATGGCGGAGCAAAATTGTGAATGGCTTTAAAAGTGAGAAGAAGTATTTTATAATTTATCCTGAAAAGGACGGGGAGCCAGTGCAGCTGTTGCATAATGGGTGTGATGTGACAGATAGAGGGGGTTTTTGTAATGATACGGGCTGCCGCGTTTTGTACCAGTTGTAGTTTATGAAGAGTTTTATTGGGGAGACCAAACAGAAGTGAATTACAGTAGTCTAATCGGGATGTGACTAAACTATGAACAAGAATGGCAGTTGATTGAGGTGTGAGGGAAGGACGTAAACGATTTATATTGCGAAGGTGGAAATAAGCAGACCGGGTGACATTATTAACATGTGCAGTGAATGAAAGGGTGCTGTCGAAGATGACCCCCAGACTCTTGACCTGAATGGAGGGGGTGATGACAGAATCATCTGTGGGAATAGAAAACGTATGTGTTTTGTTTAAAGTGGATCGTGTACCTATGAGTAAAAGTTCGGTTTTATTGTCATTTAATTTCAGGAAGTTTGAGGTAAACCAGGATTTGATGTCTGAAAAGCAGTTAGTAAGGGATGAAGGTGGGAGTTTGAGGTTGGGTTTGGTGGATAGGTAGAGCTGGGTGTCATCTGCGCAGCAATGAAAATGGATTTGGTGTTTGCGGAAGATATAACCAAGTGGAAGAAGGTAGATGATAGATAGCAGGGGACCCAGAACTGAACCTTGGGGCACACCGGTAGTGACAGGGACTGATGACGAGGTGAAAGACTTTAATTGAACGAACTGAGTGCGACCTGAGAGGTATGAATGAAACTAGCTGAGAGGTGTGTTGCCAATGCCAATAGAAGCGAGCCTGTCAAGAAGAATGTTATGTGAGATTGTGTCAAAAGCCGCACTCAGATCAAGCAGAAGAAGAATGGATAGTGAACCAGAGTCAGCTGCTAAGAGGAGGTCATTAGTGATTTTGAGGAGAGCTGTTTCAGTGCTATGAAGGGGGCGAAAACCAGATTGGAATTGTTCATATAAGTTATTGGAGGAAAGATGGATGTGAAGTTGAGCAGCGACAGTTTTTTCAAGAATTTGAAGATGAATGGAAGATTAGAAATAGGACGAAAGTTATTGAGATTATTGGGATCTAAACCAGGTTTCTTTAAAATTGGAGTAACAGCAGCAACTTTGAGAGAGGAAGGAACAATACCAGTGGTGAGAGAAGAGTTAATTATGTCAGTGATAAGAGGAGACAGGGAGGGAAGTATGGCCTTTACAAGAGTAGTGGGTATGGGGTCTAACCTGCAGGTAGAGGGTTTGGATTTAAGAATGAGACTAGAGATTTAAGTTACTGAGGGTAGAGAAAATTCAGAGAATGAATGAGAAGGGGTGAATAAGGTGGCTTCAAAACAGAAGTGGACATAATTTGCTGATAAATGTGTTCAATTTTAGAAGAGAAAAATGAAGCTAAGTTGTTCCAGAAATCGACAGTATAAAGGTTTGGAGGAAGTGAAACAGAGGGTTTTGTTATGTTGGTGAAGAGAGAGAAGAGGGCTTTAGAATTGCCTTCATGGGAACTGATTAAACTAGAATAGTATGTGGATTTAGCTACAGAAATACAGTCTTTATAATAATGAAGGTAATTTACATACATGTCCCTGTGTACAGTGAGATTGGTTTTCCTGTACAGTCTTTCAAGCTGACGACCTTTTGATTTTAATTGTCTAAGAGCAGGAGTGAACCAAGGTGCAGACAGAGTAAATAAAACAGTCCTGGTTTTTAGTGGAGCATGATCATTTAAAAGGTTATGAAGGTTGTTGTTGTAGTGAGAGATCAGTTCATCTGGTGTGTAGAGACAGTCAGTACAGGGAAGGCTGTTGATATCAGAAGATAAAGTGTCCAAGTTCATGTCCTTAATTTTTCTGAATGTTATTGTGCGTGAAGAATTACATGTGGACAGAGAGAGATTAACACTGAATGAAAGTAGCATATGATCAGAAAAAGGGAGTCAGCTTTACAATTAACAGGTGTCACACCAGAACAGCAGATCAAGTCCAGAATATGACCTTTATCATGTGTGGGAAAGTCTATGTACTGTTGAAGTCCAAAACTGTCTAAACAGGATGTGAAATCTTTTGTAAGTGTGTTGTCGTTTTTGTCCATATGAATGTTAAAATCTCCAAGAAGTATTATATTGGGTGAAAGTGTAGAAAGGTGAGTAATGAATGCAGCGAAGTCAGCAATAAATTCGTTATTTGGCTTTGGTGGACGGTACAAAACAGCAATGATTGTAGGAGTTGGTCCAGAGAGCTGACATACAGTTACCTCAAATGATTGACAGGTAGGAACGCGTACTGACGCGATCCTCCATGTCTCGCGGTGGATTATCGCGAGACCGCCTCCTCGGCCACAGTCACGTGGTTGAGAAACATAAACAAACCCCGGAGGAGTAGCATCATTTAGCGAACTAAAGTCATTTGGCTGCTGCCAAGTTTCAGTTAGGCACAAAAAGTCAAACTTACGGTCAGAGAGGAGGTCCTGCACAAGATACCCCTTACTTGAAAGCGAGCGGATGTTGAAAAGACCAAAGTTGACGTTAGTGCTGGGTTTGACAGCTGTGTTAGCCGATCTGGCCAGACGGGTCAACACACTGTGATCAGGGCGGCAGCGGATATTCCTCGGTGAACGTCGAGAAGTGGACCAAAATGACTTTATAGAGTTGATTTCGTCGTATTGAAAGTTCCGACGAGAGCCACGGTGGATATATTTCCTTCGCGGCAAGTGCAGTATGTCCGTATGCTGAAGCAGATGAGGTGAAGGTGGATCGTGTAGATATTGGCGGAGTTTCATAAGTTCAGCTGCAGTATACTGGAGCAGCGCTGTCGATGGATGATAGACACACATGAGTGCATGCCTTTACTCATCATTAGGTCATTGTTTATCAGACATTTATTTTATTTTAAAGTGTTACCATTTTTTTTTATGTTGACGCTAAAGGAGAAAATAGTGCATTAACTGTTGATGAGACGTAAACATTTTGAATTCAATGATTGCTGTAAAATGTACCTGGTTATAAATCAAATTTCAATATGGTAGCAATACAAGGTAACATAAGTCAATTACAGTATTAATTAGTCTGATGACCATATGTAACATTAATGCTATAGGGCCGTATCTAGGGTTGGGTAACGTTTAGGGTTATTTCAATACCGGTGCTAAAATGATACTATTAAAATGATATCAGTGCCCAAACGGTGCTTGAACCGATACTTTTAAGCCACAAAATGATGGTGGACGACTCTAGAAAAATCTTTTATTTGACCAAAATGTCTTTAATCAATTTAATTAAACAGTATAATTGGTTTAAAGCAAACATCAATTCATATATTATATTTTTAAATTGAATTGCATTCATACAGTATATTTCTTTTGTTCACTTGTTTGTTAGCATGAATGCTAGATTTACATTATGCAATTAACATTACATTAGCTTACTACTAACTTGTGGAGAGGCTGTCATCAACATCAGGGAACAGCTTTTCTCTAGGCTTGGGGCTCGGGACTACATCTACATGGACATCAGTGATCTAATGATCTTAGTCTGAATAAGACAGTAATATGATGAAGGTGTTTACATGAGTTAATATGAGCTGATTTAGATATGGTCAATCAAATGAACTTAAACCATTAAAAACTGCAACAAATATTTATTTAGGGCTGAACTACAAAACCAAGTGGAGAACAGCTTTAGTATCAGTCCTGTCAAAGTTGCACACTAGTGTTGCAGGAGAGGGGGATAGAAGAGGCCGGTTTAAAACTGCTGTTTATGGGAGTTGTAGTCTATAACGAAGTGTATTGTGTGTAGTGTAGTTCGACACGCATGCTGGTTGATGTGAGCTTGCTGTGTGCTGTGCAATTGAAGCAGAGGAAGAAAGTTTTATTCGGCTTTGTTTTATGTTCACTCGAGTTCTTCCACGTGTTGCTATTTTTATTTTTCTTGTTTTCCGCCACATTGTTAAATAGCAAATCCATTTGCACCACTTTGTGGACTCATGGTTGTTTCGATATAGAAAAAAGGTGTGTTAAGGCTCATTGTTGGCGCATTGCTATTTTGAGCAGCTAAAATAGACAAAAATTATTATTTTCTACATAAATAAAAAAAACATGATGAAGAAGGCATGAAGGCAGTGGTTTTTATTTTAAATGTATTCATGACAATTTGCTTTTGTATAATGTTATTATTATTAGTAGCATTATTTAATATATGCATAATTATATTTGCTTTATAAAAAACAGATTTGTCCACCTGTCAGGTTTTAGACCATATGTCGACAGCTAGCTCTCTGCAACTCTCACATGGTCACCCACTGAAGCTAAGCAGGGCTGCGCCCGGTCAGTATCTGGATGGGAGACCACATGGGAAAGCTGGGTTGCTGCCGGAAGTGGTGTTAGTGAGGCCAGCAGGGGGCGCCCAACCTGCAGTCTGTGTGGGTCCTAATGGCCCAGTATAGTGAAGGGGATTCTATACTGCTCATTGAGCGCCGTCTTGCTGATGAGACGTTAAACTGAGGTCCTGACTCTCTGTGGTCATTAAAAATCCCAGGATGCTCTTCAAAAAAAGAGTAGGGGTTTAACCCCGGCATCCTGGCCAGATCTTCTCATCCTAACCATCCCCTATCATAACTAGCTTCATCACTCTGTCTCCTCTCCACCAATCAGATGGTGTGTGTGGTGCACAATATGGCGGCCGTTCACGTCATCCAGGAGAACTTTGAGTGTCTAGTTAAAGCACTTTGAGTGTCTAGAAATATAAATGTAAGGAATTATTATTACTACATGGGGCATTGTTCATTTATTCCTTTGCTGGAGATTAGAGCTGAATTTAGAAATAGTTTTGAAACAAATCTTTGCGCTTAAACTAAATTAAATATGTGGGCTAATGGATATCTTCAGTGGAGTGCGTACAACACCGTTTCCTTATCAACAAATGAGAGAAAGGGAAAGTAAAGACCGATTGGAGGAGGCTCGTTCTTTATCCTCGCGTCGCAGATGCTCTGTTTAACTGTTTTCTCACTAGTGAAGCTTCAGTTTTTACACTTAAAGTCCACCATGTAAATAGCAAATGCAACATGGCACGATGCAACGGACTCTTAAAGGGAATGAGAGACGAGACTCTGATTGGTTTATTATCAAAACACACCCATAATTCATTAAGAGAATAAGCACAACCCTGTTCGATCATGTGCCGCGGCGAACAGAGCATTTTTCCGTCCTTAAAATAGCAAAAGTGGATTCCGACACGCTCTTAATGCTTTTGTGCCCTGCACTTCAGACTTTGCGCCTAGATCATAAAAATAGAGCCTAATGTGTTTTCATAATTGTCATTCTTATGACTGCTCTGAGACCTAGAGGCAGTGTTTTTCTGTATGTGTGTTTTTGTATTAGTTTAATTTCATTAAGTTTTAATTAGTTTTAATTGTAACTTTTAGAAGACTCACCTTTTTCTTGAACAAAAGGCTGGATTATTTTGGTAAGTAACATTTTAACTTGTTCACTTGGTCCTCTCTTCTTGTTGTTGAACATGTGGTATCTCTGGTCATATTTCTGAACAAGCTTCTCCAAACCTCCACTTCTGTTAAGAAATTCTTGTTCTGTCACATTGTCATCTTCTAACTCA
This sequence comes from Danio albolineatus, assembly GCA_903798035.1. Lineage (NCBI taxonomy): Eukaryota > Metazoa > Chordata > Actinopteri > Cypriniformes > Danionidae > Danio > Danio albolineatus. The sequence goes on from CAIGQQ010034325.1 coordinate 603,599, forward strand.
TCTGCTCTGGTGAAGAGAATCCAGGTTTTCTGAAAGCGTTTTTCTCCCAGCAGCTTCTCAATCTTCTCTACTGTTATTCTCTCCTCTTCAGTGAAACGGTCTGCTTTAATAACGATAAGAAAGGCCCATACACCCTGTTCAGACTTTTGGAGTGCCTTTTTAATTTTCTGCTGAATCTCATGCTCACTAAGCTCAGGGTCAAAGAATCCTGGTGTGTCGTAAACGGTGACTGGAAACCCATTAACTGTTCCAGACCCTATAGTTTGATCTTGAGTAACAGAACTGGAGCATTTCTTTGTTGTGAACGCTTGTCGTCCCAGTATTGCGTTTCCTGATGAACTCTTCCCAGCTCCTTTTTTCCCCAGTAAAAACAAGTTTAATTGTGCATTTAATTCCATTTTTGATGAGGGGCCTAAAACAAACAAAAAATGTAAGTGTGAGTCGATTATGATTAATTTAAAGGGTTTGTTTAATTTTCTTTTTTAGTGTTTTGACTGGTTCTGAAATGATGTAAATAAAATTAGCAAAATAATTGATATGGACAAAAACTGAAAAACAACTTAATGCATACTTTTAGGTTACTTTTACGTGTGGTGTTTGTTCCTGTCCACAATAATTGCTTTCAATTGATATTGCTTTGTCTTGTTTTACCTTTATTTGTGTTTGTTTTACCTTTAAAGCTTTGGTTTGGAGTGGGGAGTCCTAACCTGCCTTAGGTTTGTTTGGTTTCTTCATACAGTATGTTGTTGGGTTCCCCATCTCTCGTTTTTTGGATTAATCTGCTGATTAGTTTATGTTAATAAATAATTCAGTTTGAGAACTTTGGTTGTTATTTATGTATGTTACGTTTTCTTAAAACCACTAGTAGGGACTGTAACAGTGACTTAAGAAAATTAAGTAGTATTAATTATTAAAGTAAAACCAGAGGGCTGACAATTATCTCTCAATCTCCCAAAGTGCAAAAAGCAAAAAAGGCACATATAAACAATGTGTGCCATAACTGTTAACTAATAAATACTGCAATGACTTCCTTGGTTAAGTAAAGATAGATCCTTTCTGCAAATAAAGGTCATGAAGAAAACTAACACTGACAGGTTTGCATGATGTGCAGTGCAATCATACGCTCAACATCCTGAATGTCACAGGCACTGAGGACGTGACATGAAGACAAAGTCTGCCTCTTGGGTTGTAATGCCTACTTCAAGCCTACTTTTCTTCTTAAAATGAAAACCCTAGCACAAAATAATCCTAACCCTGCTTATAAAGCTTATTCTAATAAAAACAAGAAATTTTATGTCAGCATTGTGCAGGTTACAAAGGGTGAGGACGCAAAAGCAGAAAACATGGGTAAAGTGAATAATAAAATGAAACAAAAAGGCAGAAAGAAAAAAACCTTACCTTAAAACCTTACCTACAAAATAAAACTAGATTGGGCTGGTGAGGCTGGGCTGAACAAGACAGAAAGAGAATTTAAATTTATTATTTTTTTTTACATTTTAAATTTTTAAAACAAATGTGTAAAATGTAAAACAAACAAACAAACAAACAAAAAAATAAATAAAAATATATGTGAAATATAGTACCAACTAAAATCACTACCATAAATAAATATCCTTTTTTTTATCCAGATAGTAAAAAATTTATAACAGAGTAGTTTTATCTGGTTTGTGCTTACATGGAAATACTAATCCACTTTACAGGAAATACATTACATGTACATTAAATGTTGTGATGCTTGAAGCAAGTTAAATAAAAATGATGGTGAAAACAATGTAAATCACATTAAAATTAGGGATGGGCGATACCAATATTTTTGTTTCCGATCTGATACCAAGTATTTCAAGACAAGTATCATCGATATCGATACTTAAATAGATACTTATCAATACTTAAATGAAATATGTTATAGTGTTTTTAAAAAAAAAAGGTTTAGCACCTTTATTATTATTATAATTGTAATATTAATAATATTTATTTTAAATAAACCACGATTCTTTTTTAACATTTATTAAAATTACAGGAATATAATTGTCTAAACAGCACCATATATAATGAACAATAACACACTGCATAAGTGAATCTCTTCACCTTATTTAAAGGTCAAAGCAGCAGAACTGCGGATTGAATCTTAAAGTTAAGTTGTAATATTCATTTGTGCTTTATGATTTTAATCAGTTTCCAGTTTTTTGTTAAGGAACAACAGTTGTTGAATTATTTTCCTTTTAGCTGATTACTTTTACGATACCTCCATATAGTTATACTTCGTTTACTTTCAGTCATGATGTCGACAGCTCCGCTCTCGAGTTTAACAACCTGCGCTGGCTGTGTGTGGTGTCTGTACCACTGTGCCGTGAGATAACACTGACCTATCAGCGGAGATACAGCGGAAGATTATTATAGTTCCCATTGGTGTTCCTATTTAAGTAAATATTTATATAATATGCAGCGCTATAATTATTGAGATATTTCAAAATCTCTGCTCACTCAGTAAGAACAAAACTCCCAGAAAAGATCGATACTTTTACTTAAGGATCGACCCTTTCGATACATTCCCAGTATCAAAAATATTGATACCTCAGGATCGATCCGCCCATATCTAATTAAAATGAGTAAAACTTTGTTAGCTTTTAAATCTCTGTACAGAGTGAAGTAATTTAACTAAAACATCTAAAATTATGTTGTGTTTATTTATTTAAATATGACAGCAGTTTCCCTAGTTGCTTTATCACCAGTTTCTTGTTCATATTTGTTTGCAGCATTTCTGAGAAAAAGCCTCAAAATGCACAGGTCTCATTCCACTATTCCTTCTTAAATGCAGCTTTAACACAAGCATCAAGATGGCTATTCATAAAATAATCATTTAAAATATATGTTTAGAATACAGAAGTTATCTTCCTTTTGTCTTGTCATACAATTATAGAGAAATAATAATTACTCACTTTAATGCTGACTTCGGATGCTGAACTTTCTTCAGTGAAGTTTCACTCTTTAAACAAAGTCAGGTTTATAAAGCTTTCAGATGTCACCACATCCGCCACCAGAGGAAACAAAACACAGCTCAGTGGAAATTTACTGAATGCAAAGCTGAAAACAAGAACAGTCCTTCAACAGTGACATTTATACAAAACATTTGGTATTTGATTTTTCTGTTCATCTATAAATACGTTGTCTTGTACTTTTGTTAACATTTCCTTTTGGCTTTCTTGTCATTTTTACACATTTGATTAATTTGTTCATTTTTGTTTTGAACCATATGCCACAAGAGTAATCTCATTGTTAAACTCAGAAACAACCCCCATTCAAATATGGGTTAAGGTGTGCTATTAATATGTTGTGCAGTAAATATGGGCTTACCATTACTATTATTATTTTTATTATTTTTTTTATAATAAGTGAACATAATTTTAAACGTCACATCTACAGCATGAAGGGACTTCCAGAAACTTCCAGAATTGACCTCTAGGCTCATCGTTGTGCACACTTCATATAGCTGGCAGCTAGCTCTCTGCAATTCTCACATGGTCACCCACTGAAGCTAAGCAGGGCTGCGCCCGGTCAGTACCTGGATGGTAGACCACATGGGAAAGCTAGGTTGCTGCCGGAAGTGGTGTTAGTGAGGCCAGCAGGGGGCACCCAACCTGCGCTCTGTGTGGGTCCTAATGCCCCAGTATAGTGAAGGGGACTCTATACTGCTCAGTGAGCGCCGTCTTGCTGATGAGACGTTAAACCGAGGGCCTGACTCTCTGTGGTCGTTAAAAATCCCAGGATGTCCCTCAAGAAAGAGTAGGGGTTTAACCCCGGCATCCTGGCCAAATCTGCTCATTAGCCTCTGTCCATCATGGCCTCCTAACCATCCCCTATCATAACTGGCTTCATCACTCTGTCGAGGACTTCCGGTGGCGCAATAGAGTTAAGCTCCATCTTATTTTTCCAATAAATCCCAATTCATGTAACTAGTTCTAATATAAGCAGAGTTTTCAGAATGAGGACGTCAATGAGATATAAGAGTACATATAAAATAGAAACTACGCAAGAAAGATGACAAAAAACGATCACCTAGCCCTGCTAGACAAGCTAAAGCTAATGTTAGCCCACGAGCGCCCGAGCTTTCTGAAGTGATGGAGGAACTGAAATTGTTGAAGAGTGAATCAAGATGAAGAGAAAATCAAGATGGGCATAAACAAACAAAAACATCACTGACAAAGTTGGTGACTTCAGTCGAGGATCTGAAACGCAAAACGGGTTGGAGAGCAGAATTGGAGAGACTGAGGAACGTATCGGAGTTGCTGAGGAGACCGGGATGAGGCACGAAAGGGCGCTGCGATATCTGCTGGAACGTGAGGTGGATCTCACAGAAAGATGCGAAGACTTACAAAATAGACTTCGCCGAAATAATCTGAGAATATACCAAATACCTGAGGGCTGCGAAGGACAAAACATGGTGGACAAAACACGTTTGCTTACCACTGTTTTACAATTACCTCAGGAATTGGACATAAAGATTGAAAGAGCACACAGAGCCCTTGAGGCGAAACCCAAAGGTCCCGTCACACCTCCAAGATTATTAATAGTGAGATTCTTGGACTTTGCTGTTAAAGATGCAATCCTGTGACAAGCTTGGTCACAGAAAGAGGTAATGTACAACGTGAAACGGATCTACATTGACAATGACTATTCGCCAGAGTTACAGAAGTAAAGAGCACAGGTGCGAGACGTCATGAAACAGCTCAGGACGAAGAATTGGCGTGCGCAATGTGTCTATCCAGCACAGATAAGGATCTATCAGGAGTAAAGACGTTCTCTAAACTGATGGTTGCTGCTCTGCACCTTCGTGAGTTGGGAATTAAAGTCCGAGTGAATGAAAGAGACAGGCAAGTGAGAGAAAAATTGAAAACTAAGATGGTCAGTGCAAGGGAAAGGTGGACGCAGAATGGACACGGCATCACTCACAGATGCGGATCTCAAAGCGTTTCTGCAAAAGGACTGAACTCTTCACAATATGTAGACAATACAGATATTAAAAGCTTCAGAAAGAGTAAACTGGTTAAAACATAGAAAAAAACTTTTTTTGTGAAGATACACGATTACATTGTCAAATGTTTTTCTACCTTTATTATCGGGATAATTTTATTTAAAAGAATTTTTTTGTGAATTTTTGACTTTATTTAAAACAGACAGATGTTTTTCTGATACTTCACAGAGTGGAAACCACTCCTGGAGGCAGCCATGTTTCAAAACAGAATGGCTGCAAGCACTCAGTGCACTTTTGATACCCCAGAAAGTCAACGCCTCAACTCTCTGTCCTTTTTACAACAGGATTTGGCCTATGGGAGAAAAACTGGCCTAAATGGATGTGTGAAAGCCTTGTTCATATATATATATATATATATATATATATATATATATATATATATATA
>CAIGQQ010034325.1:611730-629896 GCA_903798035.1 Danio albolineatus
CCGTTGTGTTTTCAATAACTTGCTGCGCGTTTCTTCCGTTGTGTTTTGAATAACTTGCTGCGCGTTTTCTTCCGTTGTGTTTTTAATAACTTGCTGCGCGTTTCTTCCATTGTTTGTCTTGTGAGAATGTTTAACAGGTGTGCTGTCAAATTGATGAAGATCATTTCTTAATTTAATGGTGTTTTTTGTTATTGCATGTGCTTTCTTAAATTGCAGCGCGTTAACCTTTCTGGGCCACCGTAGTTTTGATACATTGCATACATACATATATATATATTGTACTGGATCGCCTTTATTTAATACCCCTATTAAATAAAAGTTAAACCAGGATCCTCCCTAGTCTATATTCCTTAGCCAGGGTTTAGTTAAAGGATCATAATTTATAATGTAATTGCTCAAAGAAACAAATCAGAATAATACATTACCACACAGGCAATCTTGATGGGTTCTCTGGAAAATGACTTCAATGTCCACTCCAGCGAAGTAAATTAATAAAATATACTTTTATTAACAAAATAAATCCAGTGAAAAAGTAGAACAAACAAATACAAATAACAGAAATCAAAATCCTTACTTTAACCTCCGTTGAGGCTAAAGGGCGACCAACTCCAGCATAGAGAAGTCAGGAAGCGCAAAGCTGATAGGTATGCTTCAGCTTATATACCCTTAGCTACGTGTACAACTATTTCTAAGGTCAAGGTTCCCTAATACATCACAAGTGATTTTGACACACAGGATTAGGCTCATGCACTCACACACCCCGTACATCATTTGGGTTCTACACATAGTAAATACAAAAGGTTATAGATCAGCAAGGACCAGGGTATGGTCTGGTTAAAACTTAATTAAAAATTCCTCTTGTTCAGGAAACCGAATAGGTCAGGTCTTGGGACTGAATTTATGATTATCCCAAATATACTTAAGACATATATCAATACCAAAGTGATTACTTAGTCAACATAAAGACAGTTTTACAGCCCTATATGCATTTTAAGTCCTCAGTTTCACCCAGCGATTGTCAAGCCTTGAGAGTGACATTTGCCAGACGCATAGATAGTTCAGGGAGAGGTGAAGGTCCATCCATAGCCGTCTCCGCTAGTCTTCTAGTCCGACGCGTACTCTGCTTGACACATCGCGCCTTGCGTTTACTCTGAGAGCAAACTGACTGCTTGAACAGAGGAAGATCCAAATAAAGGAGCGGCCTCCTATATTTTCTTTGTCTCACATTATCAATGGCATTTTTAGGACCTTCCATCACAATATATATATATATATATATATATATATATATATATATATATATATAAACAATGCACAATGTATAACTCTACTTTTGTGCTAATAAATTCAGTATACGATTACACAAAATACTCTTTACTAGAAAAGAAGTGCTGGTATGGCTTGTGTTACATTTTGGCCCTTGGGAAAATAATGACATCTGAGCTACATTTGTTTAATTTTCCAGTATATCACATACTCACAGTATATAGGTTCTCTTTGGGCTGGTGGACAATGATAAAACATACTGACACAACATATCTTAGACATGTTTCTGTGTTCCTGCATGGAGGGCGCCAAAGAAGCGTCTTCTGGGAGGATGCTTAACTTCCGTTTACAGCGTATCTCAATTGGTAATTTTCGATCCGAAAATAACTGTCAGTACTGTTTTAAGTCGGTTACGGAGTGTTTTTTGATGCACAAGTTTTATTTTGAAAGATGTGTGTTAAAGTCGTATGCTTGTGTCCTGTCAGATGAGCGAGAGAAATAAATTTTCCTAACTCAGTGTCTGTCGTCAGATAAGATGCTGAAATACAGTGTGAGTGTTTCCAGCCTGTCAGCCACACACACACATAACAGCAGTAGATAATCGAGCAAGCCATATTACTGACATGAAACTTAACAGGAACATGCAATTTCCCCAAATTAATAATAAATGTGCATTTTTAATACTAGTATTATCGCTGTTATGTTTCATTTAGTTTGTATTGGGTGGTATTATGATAGGCTATGTGTTTTTCTGTCATTTCAAAATGCCATTTTACTTTGTGTCACTCTTTCAGTCAGTGTTAGCGGGACAGTACGTGTGTGTGTCAAATATTTTGGAGAATTACTTATGTTTGGGTTGGTTACATATTTCAAAAACAAAAAGAAAATATTAACTTGAAGCGACGGCGATGATGAGGCACCATTTAAACGGCACAAGATGCCGACTGTCCAGGCAGTTAAATAATTAGTCCAGCAGGTGGCGCTAATCGACAGCAGTATTTTAGTTCAAGTAAAATAGATTAAACACCCCATATAAAACCCAAGCACTGTATAAGGGTACTATTACTAATGTACTCACGCAGGTGTTTGCAGGTTGCATTAGGTTGTTGCCACCCTTGCATCATTCTTTATATGTATATAATATTTAAAGAAAAGTACACAGTAAATGCAATATACTTACGTGGTCCTTTGCGTGTTGCATATCTGGTTGTTACCCCCTTATTAAGCAAACATTATGGTTTGTTCCTTTGCACTTTATAGAAAAGTACACTGTAAAATCAATATAGTTACACGATACTTTGCGTGTTGCATATAACACCCTTATTACCCAATCATTACATATCTGGTTGTAACCCCCTTATTACCCAAACATTTCATATCTGGTTATTACCCCTTATTACTCAAACATTTCATATCTGGTTGTTACCCCCTTATTACTCAAACATTTCATATCTGGTTGTTACCCCCTTATTACCCAAACATTTCATATCTGGTTGTAACCCCCTTATTACCCAAACATTTCATATCTGGTTGTAACCCCCTTATTACCCAAACATTACATATCTGGTTGTCACCCCCTTATTACCCAAACATTTCATATCTAGTTGTCACCCCCTTATTACCCAAACATTACATATCTGGTTGTCACCCGGTTATTACCCAAACATTACATATCTGGTTGTTACCCCCCTATTACTCAAACGTTACCCGTTTGTTCTTTTGCACTTTATAGAAAAGTACACTGTAAAATCAATATACTTAAGTGGTACTTTGCGTGTTGCATATCTGGTTGTAACCCCCTTATTACCCAAGCATTACAGTTTGTTCCCTTATACCTACACGTTTGTTCATTATACTTATACTATACGTACAGAAAATTACACCGTTATTTCACTGTACTTACGGGGTACTTTGCGGGTTGTAAAAGAAAGCGTTACCAGAATATTTGTATTTGTATTTGTATTTATTTTAACAGGGACAATGCTTTAATCAACAGTAAAACTGTAAATAAGCCAGAGTTAGGCACAAGGGCTAATTTTCATCTGTTGCCCCCTGCCAGATTTTAGCAGGCAACCTAAAATCAAAAAACACATTATCACACATACAATAACAGTAAAGTTACATTCAACAAAAGGATAAAAACATATAATAAGAATTTCATAAAAGGTTAGAAAAAGAAATTACACATGATTACACTCTTGATTTGCTTTTAACCATTTCTTTAACTTGTATTTAAATGTTGAGTAATTTGTAACACCCCTTAAATCAGTAGGAAGTGTATTCCAGAAAGGACTGGCTCTAACTGAGAAGGCTGACCGTGCAAAGGTTGTACGTCTAAACTGCACAGCACATTCACCTCTAGTACTAGATCGTATTGCTCAACTATTATTAATCTTGTGTAGGCATGGGTCGGTGTAAGATTCTGACGGTATGATAACCTTAGATAAAAATATCAAGGTTTCATGGTATGACAGTATTGTGTTTACTGCTCTAAAATATATTATTTTTAAACATCTGCCTAAAAAACAAAATCTTTTTTTCCCTTTGAACACAATATATTAATTAAGTATAAACTTAAACTTAACTTCAAGATTTATATGAATTGTTTATTTGGTTAAATGGTTAAACTTAAAACTTTTTAAATGTCTGGGTAAAAAACAAAACCTTTTTTCCCCTTTGAACACAATGTATTATGTAGTATATATACACAATATAAGTATTTTGGAGCAGTAAACACATCAAGCTAAATAATTCAAGTGAATCATTGACTTCTGCTGTCTTCATTTGTTTAAAAAAACACAGATTTCTTTGCAATTTACACCTAAAAAAAAAAAAGTAAATAAAAAATCTTAGATACCTTAGGAACGGTATAGCAGAACATTTTGGAGGTATGAAAACCTTGACTATTCCAAACCGCAGTATATCTTGAAAACGGTAACCATCCCATGCCTAATCTTGTGTGTCACAAACTCACCTAATGGAGGTGGAGCATATCCTTTTAAAATGTTAAAAATCATACAAGCATCAGCCAAATATTTCATATAATCAAAGCTAATAACAAACAGTGTTTTGTATTATATTGCAATGATGATACCTAATTTCTTCTCATCAAATGCTTTGAGTGTCTGTTTATAAATTGATTCAACTGGTTTTAAAACTGGTGTGTGACCAACTAGTAAGATTTAGGCCCAATCCGAATTCTATTTTTGAACCCCTTCCTCTTCCCTTTGGCCCTTACAACCGAGGGTTAAGGGGAAGGGCTTCAAAACTTCCCCGTAAGAATTGGGCCAGCACTTCAACACCTGCACACGTCATCATATGTCATCGCTATCTCTCGCTTCATATGAGATCAGACGATCACGACTGCTGGAGTTACTCCAGTTGTGTTATTGTTTGGTGTTTATCTTCAGGAAATCACTGAAGGCGTATATTATGTTATCATAACCATCTAATGTGGCGATAAGATCGTAACTGTACTGTGTGTTTACACAGTGGCCATATTTATCTGTGTAAACACACCAAAACAACATTAACATTATAGCAGACACTGTAAAAGCTCATTCCCAGACACTAGACATTACTGACAGGGTATTCCAGTGTCATCCAGTGGCAGAATGTTGTGGGACTGCTGGACAGGAGTTATGATTATGGATTATAGATCGACAAATTTAGCGTTTTTTTAAAAAAAATTTAAAATCATGACGGTAAAAGACGAACAGCGTTATGAATATATTAAAACGTGTTTGTTTGTCGTAAAAATTCATAATAATAACAAAAAATACTAATTTGTGGATCTCCTTACTTCCGGGTTCAGCTATCCTGCCGTTGTGCCAGGTGCATTCTGGGAAATTTTCTTACCCCTCCGTTTTAAGTGTGGTCCTGAAAAATCTTCGTTCGAAGGGGTGTATACCCCTTGCCCTTAGCCCTACGCCTTCAAGCTAAAGAGAATTGGGGCACCACTACCCCTTGGCATAACGCGCAAAACGAGGGGTAGGGGTAAGGGGAAGGGCTAAGAGGGAGAATTGGGATTGGGCCAATATGTAATATGAGGAGCGCATGAAAAGTTTTGCTGCTTCATTAGTCGAGTAAGGTCGTATATGCCTGAAGTTGGCCAAATTAAATTAAACAATTTTAATGACCTTATTGGCATGCTTTTGGAAAGTCAATTGTGAATCTAAAATTAGACTTACATATTTAAAATCTTGCTGCACTTGGATCTTGTTTTGTCAAACCTCCCGTGACAATCATTGTATTAATATCTAAAAGAAGATCACGTATCCACAAATGCACACTGTCATGTAGCAAATATGTACAAACAAATCTAAATATATAAAGAGTTAATTAGATTTATCTTTAAAACGAACATCTCTGCTGAAGAGGTAATGAGCCAGTCCTCCTTGCATTGCTCTGAATAATGTAGCTGATAAACCTACTGGTTCACCAAAATACACAGTGCACCCCCCAGCAGCACACGCAAACATTATTCCCAGCAGGTTGGCATAGTTTAGATTTTCTTCAGGTAATCTCCGGAAGCATCTCTGGTTACGGTACAGAGTGTAAAGGACTCCTGGAAGGACTCCTGCTGCTGATGCTAACAAACCACCAGAGCATCCATACACAAATGTCTTTGCATCAAATGAACATTTGTTACTCATATTAGAATAACCCAGAAAACCAACAATTAAAAGACTAACTGCATTGAGATTCCAGAACTTCATACATGTCAGAAGAACTACATTGGATTGAGCGTTAAACATTTGTAAAGTATAGCAACTGTTTAGATTGTCAGCTACCATTTTTACAATTTTTTCCAGTAGTTTAGTGACCTGATCTCTGTTAGACCGTTCATTATTGTTCAGCACATGAAATCTCCCTCCGCACTCCTTCATTAGTTTGGACAGCTCTGTGTTTTCACTTGACATTTCTTCTACGGTTTTATTCTGAAGACGGTCTCCATTCGTAAAGATGATGAATGTGTGTTTCATTGCATTCTTGCCAAATGTCCGCTTGAAAAAGGACACAAACTCCATGTCTTGTGTGGTGAAAGTGCCCAAAGAAAAAAACAGCAGGATCACGTGTACTCCTGAAGAGCACATGCTCAGTCCTTTCTTCAACTCTGCAGTCAGTTTGGCATTAGTTGTACTTGAGAAGTTTGGGCTGTCGACAACTGTCACTCTTTTGTTTGACACTTCAGCAGTGTGTATCTGGCACGTCTTGGTGACGGGAGACAAACTCTGCCCGGATTTGAACTCGTTTACACCCAGGAGGTTGTTAGCAGTTGCACTCACTCCTACGCCAGTTTTACCGATCAGCAGAAGATTAAGATCACAAGGGTCTGCCATCTTCTTGACACGCTCCATAACTAAAAGAATTCACATTTATTATTTTCCATATACAGTTAAAGAAACGTTAAAATTTCTTGAATTATTTATTCTGTAAATATTTTCATGCATTTATTTTTGTTATTTTGTCCTAATAAAAGGTACATATTAGTAGCGGGGCTGGTGTTCTGACGATCTGTGCTACCTCAACAGAATGTGCTACTGGTAGCTCAATCTGTCATATTTCATCTAAAAAAACAAATGTCTATCAGAAAGAACTATCTCCTCAAAGAAGGGTGTAAAAATGGGTAGCTCATATTGTCATCTTCAAGTGTCAATCGGAATGAACTGCAACTCTAATAAACAAATTAAATATAAAACTAATGAAATTTTAAAAATAAAATTTAAGGCAGTAGTTCACTCTTATAGACATTTGAAGCTGCTACGCCTTTTTTCATTGTTCAAGTGGAACTACTATCTACTGGAGTAGTAGTTAATTTAGCTAGATATTTGAAGCTGGCAATATGTGCTACCCCTGTTTTTATATCCTTATTTACTGTGGTAGTTCTTTCTGATAGACATTTGAATCTGACAAGATGTGCTAACCCTGTTTCTTAAACAATTTTAAAATTTTAACAATATGATGGTGATCTTATTTTAACTAAACATGCTATGAAGCAGAAAGCAGAGATGACGAGTCAGGGAGGTAAGATTAGGCATGAGTCAGGTCTATACACTCTAAAAAAAAAGGTTCTTCAGTGGTTCTTCAGTAGTTCTTTGCGATATTTGAGGTGCTGTTTAGCACTTTTACTGTGTAAAGGTTTTTCAGTGGTTCTTTGGGGTGTTTAAAGTGCTATATAGCACCAATACTACTGCTAAGCACTTGTTCTTATAGCTAATTCTCATAACTCTTATGTCGGTTTTATTTGCGGAAAGGGTAAAGTAACATAATGAGCACCTTAAAATATAGGTGCTATATAGCACCATTTGACAAAAGTACTATATAGCACCTATTTTTTTAAGGTGCTGTATAGCACCAAAAAAGGTTCCCCCCTCATTACGACCAAAGAACCAGTGCTATTTAGCACCTTTTTTTTTAGAGTGTAAGACAACAGATAATTCTATAAAACATTCTATAAAGCATATTTTTAAATATGTTTTATATATTTATTTATAATAAATATTATAAATAAATCGGGGTGGGGGGCTTTTGAGGAGGGGCCATGGTCCTGACCTCACTGCAAAAGACATCAGAACACAACTATGCATAATTCTGAATCATTTCAAAATAAAATTATGAGATGATTAATTATGTTATGCACATATTCATGCATTGACTACATTTAATTAGACTATTTTCAAATCAGACATTTGTCATTATCAGATTCTCTCTTGCATATTCAACATTACGTAGAGCAGATACATATACTGCCACTCACAATCAGTAAATGTTTATTCTCACACAGAAGACTCACACTGTGGACACAGGCATGCTCAATCTCTCTCGTCAAATTATTACCTGAATATTAATTTTGTAGATTATATTATTGCTTTAATTTGTGAACGTATTAGTCAAGTCATTATTTATTCTGTTTGTTGTCTGGATTTAAAATTAACTTCATTAAAATCATATCTGTGCTTTTATTGTCTTAATATAGGCTAATATGCAACTCCAATTTTATTCTTAAATTGACATAACAAGCCTGTGTTTAAATAAATAACTGCGTTTTGGTTTAAAACCACAGCGATAGTCTTTAATTTGTTTTTCTTAAAAATAAACATTGTCCTACCACATTGAGCATACTTTAAGTAAATTACAGTGACGGCTAACAAGGGCACGAAGCTTTTGGACCCTTTTCACGTAACAGGTGATGTGCCGAAATCTGTGACCCGTCGAAAACTGTGACCAGAGGGCGCTGTTCAGCAAAACTTTCACTCGGGAACGTGCTTGTCGCTCATGCACGCGACCGTGAACGCGCAGACACTGAAATCAAGCAATCAGCGTCGAGCGGTGCTGTGAAGGATGTTTTAAATCCTGACATTCAGAAAACATGTTAATTGGGGAACTTTACAAAAATTGGCGGTCAAAAGTCGACTACGGTAAAGGAAGAAATAAAGATGTTTGTTCTGTCTCCTGGTAGACTTGTTTCATTATGAAATATAGTTTGTGCAGATTCAAATTACTGACATATGACACTGTAGACTGGCCACACGGAATATGAGGTAACATTCATAGCCATCTAAATATTTTACTGTATATGCCAGATTATAATGTTTAATAAAGTTTTGGCCAGATTTTGACCAGATATTGATTTTATAAACTGTGTTTAGAATTTGAATTTCATAGCTATTGAAATGCCATCACTCCTTTATTTGTCTGATTATAATGTTTAATAAAATAACTCTTATGTCATATCTTATGTTTCTAAAGCATATTGACCAGATATAAATTAATAGCCATAGTCCCTTCTTAGTTTTATATGACTTTGTAGTGTTTAATAAAATGACTCATGACGCTCCTCCATATATATTGATTGACAATTTGCATTTATTTTTACGTGTCAGCAACTGGTATAAGTAACAATTAAATGACACTGATAATCTCTCAGATGGTTTAATGCTAGACAGAAAAATAATAATTTCACAAGTTAGAAATTTGTTACATGGGTAAAGTTTGACTGTCTTTATAAAAGTTGTAAACAACAATGTGAATGAAAAAAAATCACATTGGAAAACTAAAGGCTTTGTGTTTTTTATGTTTGAAAATTGGTGTCAGACCTGATAATAGATCATCTTTTTACAAAATAATAATAATAATAATAAATAAGTAAAAATAATAAAATAAAATAAATACAGTAGGGGAGAGTGGGGATGAATGCAAAATGGAAGATACAAAAACCTTCTCTAAAGAAGGAATTACAAAAAGTGTTACAACTGCTCCCACTCTCGCCTAATATGTACTGTAGCCAATGTTAAACTGTTCAAGTTTACAATAGAATTTTACAGTCAATCACTATTTCATTATTGTATAAAATTAAAAATCATCACTGCATTTTTTTTTTTAAATATGTACGGTAGACAGGTGTCAATGGGTAAAACATTATTTGCATTCTGGGCAGTCCTAATGAAACTAAATAAAATGTGAAAACAGGGATATGGTTGTACAGTAATATTTACTTATTAATAACTTTTAGGAAGTGTGGATTAAACTCATGAAAGCTTAATGGATATTTTTGTGTTTTGGAAATTATTAAGTCAGTTAACAAAAACATGCATGTCATACAACATTTTTACATCAACTGAATGGATTTGATGGCCTTAATTTCAGGCTTAGAACAAAGAGGGGTAAAGTATTTTGGTTTGGCTTACAATGTACCATTCTGCTTCAGAGACCTTGTACACTCTAAAAAAAAAAGGTTCTTCAGTGGTTCTTCAGAAGTTCTTTGCGATATTTGAGGTGCTATTTAGCACTTTTACTGTGTAAAGAACCCTTAAAGCACCATAAAGGTTCTTCAGTGGTTCTTCAGTGGTTCTTTAAGGTGGTCAGGGTGCTATATAGCACTTTTACTGTGTAAAGAACATTTAAAGCACCATAAAGGTTTTTCAGTGGTTCTTTGGGGGTTTAAAGTGCTATATAGCACCACTACTACTAGTAAGCACTTGTTCTTATAGCTAATTCTCATAACTTTTATGCCGGTTTTATTTGCGGAAAGGGTAAAGTAACATTATGAGCACCTTAAAATATAGGTGCTCTATAGCACCATTTGACAAAAGTACTATATAGCACCTATTTTTTTAAGGTGCTGTATAGCACCAAAAAAGGTTCCCCCCTCGTTACGACCAAAGAACCAGTTTTGGTGCTATTTAGCACCTTTTTTTTTAGAGTGTATCTATAAAGATAAGATGAACAGTATCTGTGTGTTTATCTAGTCAACATGCTTCATAAAATAGAAAAATTGTGAACTGACACATAACAAGAGACCCTTTATTAAACATTATAGCATATACAATAAACATGGTATCATACATTTCGGTTTGACTTAAAGGAATACATCACTCAAAAATTAAATATCCGATATTTACTCTCTCTATTTGTTTGTCTCTCTAAACAGTTTGAGAGGTTTTTTTTTTTGAGTGGAACACAAAATAGGATATTTTTAAGAATGTTGCAAGCTTTAAAGAGCCCATATTATACATTGAAAATGGTCATATATTGGTTTTGGGGGTCTCCAACAGCAGGCTGATCTGCATGCATGGTCAAAAAACACTTTCATTGTCCTATAATATGCATTTATTTTTACCTCATTATCTCAGCGACTCCTATATGAATCGTTCAGGGATTCATTTGTTCCAAAACCCCTCCTTCGCGCGATGCTAAACTGCGCTGATTGGACCGATGACCCAGTGTGTTGCGATTGGTCGACAGCGCTCAGCGCGAGAGAATGCCCACCACGGCTTATCAACATGGAAGGAGTCATAGCGTGTGCGTGAGCTAATCTGCTAACACTCGTTTTTATCGGGAGTCGCCCGTATTTCAGACACCTCACCCCGAAAACTAACCCCCGATCTCCCAGCATATCAATCTAATTCTTAACCAGAAGTAAAAACAGCGACAGACATTCAGTATTAGTGCACACAGCGGCAAAAGCTGAACCATTATAAACAGCACGGCCGCTCGTGTGTAGCAGAGCTCATGGTGTCCATAGCAACGACAAACAGGAGAGGAACACGAGCTCAAATGCATTTTAGTCCGTAAACACAGCGGCACGCGTCGCGTTAACAACGTGCTTTTAGACGCGATATGAGAATACAAGTTAACCAGAGACAATGCAAGCGGTTACAAGTTACAAAGCACAGTTAAATGCATCATTTACAAGCTGGAGAAAACAATGAGGCAACCGTCTTAATCGCACTTACTCACACTTGCTGGATAGCAGACCTGGAAAATTTCCTGGTGCTCCTAATCCTCCGTTGTAAACACTCCTCGGAGGGGGAACAGTTCATGGCTGGATTTAATGCTGTGGTATTTCTGCAGAAACGACTAACTCCTCAAAGTCTCATCTCTGGGTTCTCTGCACACTTCCAATATCCAGCTAAGCACAGTGCTCCTCACTGTGTTGCCAGATGTAGCTCACTGATTTCACCCCAAACCCTGTCCAAAAGGTTTTACCTGCACAATCAAACTTAAAACCGCCCGATCTGGCAACGTTTTCGCACCGCTATTGTTTGTGGGTGGGGTTGGGGATTTCGAATCTGCGCGCGCATAAATGGGCGGGGCTTATGTTTCGTGTTCACGTAATGCCGAAACGGCTAAAGACTCGTAAGCACGGCGACTCGTTTGAGGAACTATGAGTCGACTCTTTTATAGATGAATCAATAGTTTTAAACACTTTGCACTTTCAGATTTAAGCCTTAGCTGGACATTTCACTTCACTTAGAGCTGTGTAACACACAGCATACAAGCTCATTTTCAAAAACCCATAATAGGGGCTCTTTAATATATATATATATATATTTTCAACAGAAGAATCTTATATTGGTTTGGAACACATCAAGAATGAGTAAATGATGACAGAATTTTCATTTTGTAGTGAATCTGTTTTACCCATCGGATACAGTGACCTAAAGATCAGATCAACTGTATGTAAAAATAGATGAGCCTGGTCAATATTGCTTTATAAAAGAGGAAGATGACAGACTGACACATAACCTTTATCCCTTTACTAAATATTATAAGTCAACAAATGTGGTAGCCTATTTCAGTGGCTATGAATTCTGACTTATTTTCAGTGACTCTACAGCAAGCTACATACATATAAAAACAGGTGAAAAAATTAGTGAAATTAATCAACTTTTTGGTGACATTCTATTTCAGTATAATTTATATATCAAATAAACACTTGAAATGTATCAATCTGTATGTGTAATAAATCTATATAATATACAAGTTTTACTTTTTTTATTTAATTAGGGAAGTTAATCACATTTTCAATTATTTTCTAATTTATTGAGATGCACCTGCATAAAGATATCTGTCATCAATGTTTTATAAAATAGAAATATGTATGACAGAAAAATGAGTCAATTTATTAAACATTATAATCAGGTTTATACAGGGATAACACACTTCTATGTCTCTGGATTTTACCTGTATCATATGTAATTTGAACTAATTAGCATTTGTAATGAACAAACAATTTTTTTGACTTCAGCAACAAAATATCACGACAGTACAGTTCTCCAATGACCATGTTTTCTGAATCTCAGGATTTAAAACATCCTTTACAGCACCGCTCAGCGCTGATCGCTTGATATCAGTGTCTGCGCCTTCACGGTCGCGTGCATGAGCGACAAGCACGTTCCTGAGTGAAAATTGTACTGAACAGCGGCCTCTGGTCAAAGTTTTCGACGGGTCACAGATTCGGCACAACACCTGTTTTGTTTGGAACACGCAAATGAACGGCAGCAGGAGAACAAATTTAAATGCATAATTACATTTCACTCCAGCGGGGCATGCAGGATTTTTTATTTACTTTCCAAAACAAGCAAAGACATGCTGTTAGATTTATTGTGGTGGTCAAAAAAGAAATCGTAGGGAAATTACACTGAATAAAATGGTTAATGTGATGAGGGGTATCGTCTTACCGTTTGTTGCTCTTTTGTTGGTGCAAATTTTCTAAAACTTGCCTCGGTGCTTTTTGTTTAAAGCTCTGTGATGATGGAAATGTTTGTTAACGAGGTGTTCAATGAAATGTCATCTGTGCTTTCACTTCTCCTGACTCCGCCCCAACTCCGAACTGTCGATCGGATCGGGTCAGCTGCGACACTGCCCAAAACGTGATAAACAACGGTGGGGCGACCGACAGATAAAGTTCACGCCCAAGATCTAGCATCTCTTCTTGATAAGTAGCAACTCTTAGCATTAAGATTAATCAATTTTAACTTATGTGTATTTCAGGAAGGTATAAAATGTTCACAAGTAAAAGACACTACATTTTGAAAAAGATTGCGTAACTTTTGTTTTGTCCCTCCGCGTTGAGTTAAAATATAAATACTTATAATTTAGTTTACATTGTTAATTAACTTACATTTTCAAATTAATTAATTCAAAAGTATTTTTTCATATAATTATCTTTAGAATATAATGTTTTAATGTATATATACTGCTGTGTTTGCTAACTAAATAAATGTGACCTATAATTAGTTGTTATTTTGTATCAATGTAGAACAACTTTAAAATAACTTTAACACAAATTGCACATTGATACTTTTGACCTCGTCAGTAAGGAGGAAAGTAACACACTGGGTCAAAAGTAACACAGCATGTGCTATATTTACATATATATATATATATATGCATTTTCACTTGAAATTTACTTTTCATCAAATGTTTCGGAATGAATATTTACTATACAATTATTTCAATACAAATTTTAATTATTTAGAATGTTTTTATTATTTTATTATCATTATCATTATTATTATTATTATTATCGGCAAACTACATTAATTTGATTAATTTCATTGGTGATTTTGTTAGGCCCACACAAAAGTAAAATCTGTTTTTTTTTAGAGAAAGACAGAATGCTTTTATAGGTTGAAGATTATTTTTCATAGCAATAGTTTAACAAACAATTATTAGGCAAATCAAATACTTCTCTCCCCAGATGGGAAACATATTATACGCATCTTTCAAATAATATTTTATTTCCTAAATATAACAAACAAACAAACAAACAAATAAATGAATAAATAAATAAATAAATAAAATCTGTTCCATCAACGCTTTCCTACTTTAACACAGATAATAATCTGTATACTTACTGGACTCCTCCAGTTTGTGCATCTCTCTCTCTCTTTGACTGAAGGTAAAGTGCAATTCTTTGTTGGAAGGATTCCAGCGACTCAGTGTTTTTTGAAATCACGTTTCACATTAAAATCACATCCAGTTATAATTGCGAATTTAATAAAAGCAACGTATTTCACAATAGTTTGTAGTCAAAATGTTTTTGTACATCATGCAATTGATTATGTACAACTTTCTGCTGATGTTTCCTATTTATATCGTTGACCAAATGATGTAGAGCTACTCTCCTAAATAGCCGTAATGTGGTTCATCATCATGTTCAGTCATTTAATGTCAAATTGTAGGACTGGTCCTTAAAACATGCATTAATATGACCATTCACGAGCAAAGAGGACAAAAAACACACAAAAAAGCGAAAACACCTGTTTACGGACACGTAGCCTATTATACTTGTGTAAAAAATCACGTGACATTAGGAAGCGAAAGTGGATAAAGGCTATTAAAGGTCCACATCATTGCCCACACAACGGCTCTTATAACACCATTTAAACCAGACTCTCAGGTTTGTATTTTTTGTTTGTTTGTTTGTTTGTTTGAAAACTTGTTGTATTTTGTGACTTAATGTGCATCGACTGTTTTGCATGCATTTGTAAAGTTTTAGAGACTTTAATCTTAACAAACGTTTTGTATTTGAGTTTTAGGAGTCACGTAGGTTATATTTTCATGCATGGTTGTCATTTAGTAAATGATGTTAAATTAATTAATTCTCTCTAAAATTAATTATCTCACTAAAAATTAAAAACTTAAGTATTTAATTTTTTTTAGTCAGAGAATGATCTGTAGTTTTGTTTATCAAACAAATGGATCTACTTAGATTTGCATTGTAAACCTGAAATAGAGGTTAAGGTGTTATATTTTTTTATTTACTTATTTATTTTCTGTCAGCTTTTTTTCTTAAAATATTTACCCAGTTTAACAGGCGGCCCCAGACCATATAGTAAACATATGACTTTATTCACGCGCATGCTGGAATGTTTTCGGTAAATGTGTTCCCATAATTAATGCACTTTTTTTTCTAATCTGATAAAACTTTTATCCTAATCAGTTTTATAAGTGCTTTTATAACGCAGCTAGGCCTTTCCATTAAGAACCCTTTTATGCGATATGACAAAAATTAACAAAAATATAAAACAGACAAAATGTGTGTTATAATAGGTAGATGCAAACATAATTCTACAATTCTATAACACATAAATCAGTGTTTTCCTATGAAAATATTATTTAGAAAGTCACATAATTATTGTTCGCCGCCAGCCAACACATTCTCTTTCGTTGCGATGTAAACATATTTTCTTCCAGAATAGAGGTCTTCAGGGACTGTTTATCATAACCATTATTATTTATTTTATTATTTTTAAAATAATATATTTGGTCTTGCATTTACATTTCCTATAAAGAATGACAGAGATTGGGGATATCACATAAATGCTGGCTATACATTATTTGTGCTGTGTTTGTTTTAGTTGCTTTACCAACATTATGCATTAATAAGATTTCTGTTAAATGTATGCACATACACATGCGTTTTTCCATCAGTTTTGTTTTACAAATATCTGATAAATAAACAAATATATTTAGTTTTTTTAAATATCTGATAAAACGTTTATCCTACTCCGTTTTATAAGCGTATAGACGTTTCCATTAAGGAACCTTTTATGCGATGTGAAAAAAATTAACAAAAATATAAGAGACAAAATGTGTGTTATAATAGGTGGATGCAAACATAATTCTACAATTCTATAACACATAAATCAGTGTTTTCCTATGAAAATATTATTTAGAAAGTCACATAATTATTGTTTGCCTCCAGCCAACACATTCTCTTGCGTTGCGATGTAAACATATTTTCTTCCAGAATAGAGGTCTTCAGGGACTGTTTATTATAACCATTATTATTTATTTTATTATTTTAAAAATATTATATTTGGTCTTGCATTTACATTTCCTATAAAGAATGACAAAGAGATTGAGGATATCACATAAATGCTGGCTATACATTATTTGTGCTGTGTTTGTTTTAGTTGCTTTCTGAAGATAACTACAGTAGGCTAGCTACATTATGCCATGCTCTCCCTTTTTACCAATTATTCACCAAAGCAATTTGATCATTGAAATTGGGACATTTGCCTATCAGAACATTTCCAGTACATCTGAATTCATATTTATAAATATTTCAGCAACCATCAAATGACAATTTCAAATTCAGTGTAACACTAGTCAATACAGTTAATTTGACCCATTTTGTTATGATAAATGACAATCGTTGCTGCATTAGATGCAATACTGCAGTTATCCTGCAGGTGGAAGGCATTTTAAAGCTTTGTTTATTATTCCTTACAAACCTGGAAATATTCACAAATAAACCAGATCAATGCAAAATTACCGACTATTAGAATGCTATTAATAAAATTTCTGTTAAATTTATGCACATACACATGCGTTTTTCCATCAATTTTGTTTTACACCAAGGCATTGGTTCCATATCGATAACATAAATTATATACTTTTGCTACTCATTACATTTTAAATTGCATAAGTTGTAATTTCGGTCTTTAATTGTCATTTATTACAGATCATAGTTATATTTATATTATAGTTATATAACCTCAATACATTGGCATTATATCGGTTGTAATAAAAATATTGTATGATGATAAGTCAAAAGTCTTGTCTGACGACGATCAGTATATGAAATATGATATAGTAAGTATGATGTGGTAAATTACATTTTGAAACTTATTTAATTTAAATAAGATTATTAACATTTACACATATTTGATAATAATTTTATTATCAAATTATTAAATCACTGAAATCACTGAATTCAGAGTGATTCATTTAGTGAAATCTGTTAATTTAAATCCTTTTTACTTTGTTCTCTTATTGGTGTTTAACAACATTTTTATGTTTTTTCTTTTTTTTTTTTTTTAATTTTAGATATTTTGGACATCACATTCCCCAGTATGAACATTGCACTAATTGGAAACTCCTCATCAGTCCAGTTTGGACATGAAAACCTTCTACTAGGAAAACAACAAGTAAATGATGAAAATACAGGAATTTCCTGCATTGTTCCTGTGCAGAGGAAGATATCAGATCGCCATGTCTCAGTGATCAACATGATAGATTTACATGAGGGTGAACATGTGGATCAGCTTGTTGGTCAGCTGGTGAAAGAAACTGAAATCCAGGCCTTCGTCTTTATTGTGCGACTGGGCCAGTTTACAGATGCTGATAAGATGGGTCTTGAATGGCTTCAGAGAGTGTTTGGTGACAGAGTTCTTCAGTTTGTGCTGATTCTCTTCACCTATGAGACAGAAGGAGAGCGTGACTCCATTATAGATGATCTGAAGAAAAACCCAGTTCTGGAGCAGCTGGTGGAGAAATGTGGAGGGCGATACCACACCTGCAGCAAGATAATGAACAACCAGTCAGAGATAAGAGAACTGATGGACAAGATTGAGCACCTGACTAATGAAAATCAACAGCAGCGCTACACTGGAGAGATGTACAACACAGAACTACAACACAGAGATGGGCTTGAGAAAAACAAAGATTGCGAGAGTGGTGAGATTTACGTTATGTGATGTTACATATGAAACAGTGTAACAGTACAATTTGACCAAAACTCTTGACCAATAGGTGGCGCTGATACTAATTCGACTCAAAATCTCACTCTGAAAGTAATAAATCCAATTTTGTAGATTTTGGC
>CAIGQQ010034325.1:629906-645680 GCA_903798035.1 Danio albolineatus
ATAAACAGCAGGTTTGGCATGAATACAGTTAAGTGTTGAGGAGATATAGCCACTTAGCCTGTTTTTTTTTTCTTTACTAATTTAATTGTGCATTATTCGAGAACAGTTTTAATAATCATCTTGAAGTCCATAACATTTTGCCAGCAAGGGTCGAGTGATGATCTGAGCCAATTTTGGAAAAACAAAAAAGTAAAAAAATCTAAATTTTAAGATGATTGAAGTCAAATCAGGTGAAAACTGAACCAACTATTCAAATCAATATGGCAGACAAAGTCTGGCCAATTATGGCTTATCAAAGACCCAAGGAATAATTTCAGATAAATTTAGCCACATTAAACATGCAATCAACAGTTATTACAGGTGGTTCTGTTTTTTTGCAAATTTATGTCCTTGTAAGGTGTCAATGACACACCTAAAGTTTAGCATCTGTATGTTTACGCATTGCAGAATTACAGCCTCGGATGAACTTTGACATCATGCCAGTCCATTTGGCAGTACTGTAAATGGCAACCATTTTGCCTATCAACATGAATTCCATACATTTTCATCAGCATAGTGTGAAGATGATCTGAGGCAAAATGAGAAAATCAGACCAACAGTCTAGAAGAAGTTAAAAAAAATAGGTTTTCAAAAAAAATACAGTTGGCATCAATGTTCTTGGCATGATTCAAAGAATATATCAAGACCAGTCTCGTGGCAATGAGGAAAGTTTAGCAAAAGTTAATAGCATTTAAAAAAAATTGGTTTTAACTTTTGTTTCAAAGGTTTGTGAGTACTTTCAGGGCATGGTGTTGAAGATGTATACAATATGTTGTAAAGATACATCAATATGTTTGCAAAATAAAGTATTTTTTATTTAAAACTTTAAATGGCTGACGCCTAAAATGGCAAACGTGTAAGTTATATTTCATTTTTGATTCTGAGTGAGACTCGGAATGTAATGAGGCTTGACCATTCTTATTTTATAAAGCAGATTTCAAGTGTTGAATAATTATTTCCAACACTATATATGGGCGCCACGGTGGCCTAGTGGTTAGCACGTTCGCCTCACAGCAAGAAGGTCGCTGGTTTGATCCCCGGCTGGGTCAGTTGGTGTTTCTGTGTGGAGTTTGCATGTTCTCCCCGTGGTTGCGTGGGTTTCCTCCGGGTGCTCCGGTTTCCCCCACAAGTCCAAAGACATGTGGCATAGGTGAATTGGGTAAGCTAAATTGTCCGTATAGTGTATGAGTGTGAATGTGTGTGTGTGTATGTTTCCCAGGGATGGGTTGTGGCTGGAAGGGCATCCGCTGCGTAAAAATATGCTGGATAAGTTGGCGGTTGATTCCGCTGTGGCGACCCTGGATTAATAAAGGGACTAAGCCGACAAGAAAATGAATGAATGAATATATATATATATATATCCAAAAAGGCGGCAAAACTAAAGCTCCAAAAATACAAAATTTATTAAAATAAAAAGGCTGACACAAAGCGTGTAACGTTTCGAGCCTTCGGCTCTTTATCAGACATTGTTGATCACAATCAGGTGCTCCCTTTTGTACACTTTCGAATCAAATGCTATCCTATCACATAACAAAGACAAATATATATACACATTTCTAAATTACAACTTAGATATTCAAAATGACAATGCAAAAACAAACTATAATATTACAACACAAATTATGGAAAACCACAATATGAAAAACAAAATATACAAATTATACAAAATATATATACCACAGAATATAACCAAAACCTCTTCCCAAACAACTACTTAGACAAAGAATTATCCAAGAATTAAAAAAAGAATTAGGGAATTATTAAAGAAGTATTAAAGAAAAGGGCGAATGTCAAACTCCTCGTTTAAACCTTTTGGAGACAACATATCCAAAGTGAAAATCCAAAAGGCTTGATGTTGTAACAACAATTTGTTAAGATCACCCCCCCTACTCGTGCTACCGACATAGCATAAACCACATTGGCACCGCAGCATATAGATAACATTCACGGTCTTGCATGAAATAGTGCCTCGAATGTTGAACTTTTTCGCTGTTTGAGGATATGTGAAAGCTGACGTTTTAAATGTGAAGTTACATTGTAAACAATTCCCAAATTTAAAATGACCATGTGGTATAGTGTTTAAACAATGCAGAGCAAGTTTTAGATCAGCTCTTACCAACATATTCCAGATATTAGATGTTCTTTTATGCACTAAATCAGGTGAATTTTTAAAACACTCTTTGAGGGTGGGATCACTTTAAATAATATGCTAGTGTTTTAACAGCACTTTAATAATATTATTTTTTATGAATTAAAATTGCCGTCTTTTTGGATATATATATATATATATATATATATATATGCAGTTTTGCGTGTTTTTGGCTGAGCACCCAGTTAAGAGTTATGTGCATGCTTTTGTACAGTTCAACACTATATACAGTATACATAAAGTCTGATCTCAAAATGCGGTGTAAAATTTGAGTTGGGAAATCTCACAAATGAATTGTATGGCTTGTAAATGTATCAATACATATATAAATATATAAGTATATAAGTATACATATATAAGTATACATAGACATACAAACCATTTAATAACTGAAAAAAATGCATATTTTTTTCTCTTTGATACAGCGTTAGATCTAGAGAGACTTACTAGACGGATTCCCACTCGTGATGAACAGGCTGTCTCCAGTCTCCCATTAAGAAGGATTGTTCTTCTGGGTAAAACTGGTGTTGGTAAAAGTGCAGTTGGAAACACAATCCTGGGACAGAAAGAGTTCAGATCTGTGATGAGGATGGTTTCAGTAACTCATGTATGTTCAGCAGCTCAGGCCACAGTTTCAGGCAGATCTGTGTCTGTAGTCGACACTCCTGGATTCTTCGACACAAAGATGAAACCTGAACAGTTACTGGAAGAATTAGCCAGAAGTGTGTATATCTCCAGTCCTGGACCTCACGCTTTCCTCATTGTGTTTCCTGTGAATGTGAGATTCACTGAACAGGAGCAGCAGATTCCACAGAAAATTGAGAAGATCTTTGGTCAGGAGGTGTTGAAATACTCCATCATTCTCTTCACTCATGGAGATCTGCTGGAGGGAAAGACATTAGAGGAGCTAATAGAGGAGAACTGTACAGTAACATCTGTAGTCCAGCAGTGTGGAGGCAGATATCATGTGTTCAACAATAAACATGTGAATAACAGACAGCAGGTGGAGGATCTTCTGCAGAAGATTGACTCAATGATACAGCAGAATGGAGGAGCACACTACAGTAACCAGATGTATGAAGACGCTCAGAGATTCAGACAAGAAGAAGAAGAGGAGAGACTGAGAGACGAAGAGAGAAAACTACAAGAGGAGAAACAAAGACAAGAGGAGATTGAGAGAGTGAAGAAGGAAGCAAAGAGAATCATAGCAGAGATAAACGCAAAGAGAGATGAACTTGAAAGACTTGAAAGAGAGAGAAAAGAGGAGGATGAACGAAAACTACAGGAGGAGACAAAAAGACAAGATGAAATCGAAATGAAGAGAAAAGAAATAGAGAAAAACAAAGAAAATGAGGTATCTTTTAAAGCTGAAC
Source organism: Danio albolineatus (assembly GCA_903798035.1). Lineage (NCBI taxonomy): Eukaryota > Metazoa > Chordata > Actinopteri > Cypriniformes > Danionidae > Danio > Danio albolineatus. The sequence goes on from CAIGQQ010034325.1 coordinate 633,468, forward strand.
TAGAAAGACTAGAAAGAGAGAGAAAAGATAAGGATGAACGAAAACTACAAGAGGAGACAAAAAGACAAGAGGAGATTGAAACGAAGAGAAAAGAAATAGAGAAAAACAGAGAAAAGGAGGTGTCTTGTAAAGCTGAACTAGAAAGACTAGAAGGACTAGAGAAAAAGAGAATGGAAGAGAAGAGAAAACAACAAGATACTTCAAAGAGAGGATTTATAGAGTTTTACAAGAACTATCGTCATTATTTTTTAGTTGTTGCTACTGGAACTAGTCTTGTTTCGTTTTTTACTGTTGGAGCTGCTTTAGCTGCTGGAGTTATTGCTACTGCTGGAGTTGCTGAAACTGTTCATAAATTTATTAATTTTGGAACTGCTTCTAAAAAAGATCAGGGTGGAGATGATGACAAACAACAGAAGAAAACACAGTAGAAACAAATCAAGAAATAAGCTAAGATCTGAGTGTGTAGCTGACATTTCCAGTCTAGTGACCTGATCAAGGCTCAAGTGCCATCCGGATGCAAACATGTAAAGAAAGGAGCTTTTATGGCAAATAATAGTTTATTTTCATTGCCTTTAAGGTGAAAAAAAAAAAAAAAACTGAACATTAATATACATAAACATTTCTTAAGCTACTCTATAATTGCAATTTTTAAAATCTGAATACAGACCTTTATTTTATTCACTGTACATAGGAAATATTATTCACTGTATATAATTTGAAATTAAATTTTGAAAAAAATATTTCATTCAGATGAACAGAAACAGTAACATTGAATTAGTTTGCTCAGCACGGTGCTTCTGTTACTTGTGCAAAGAGAGGTATTTTAGCAGATTCCTATTTAAAAAAATTACACCTCTGTTTCATGGAATTTAACACCGAATTGTCTCTGTAAATGCGTTGTACAAACTTGTCAGTGTGGGCACAGATGACAAGGTGACACCATGCCATGCCTTTGGTAAGCAACTGCCTCTGCGCTAACCAATAATAAGAACGGCTTTCCTTCAATTTATAAATCCCATAATTCATTCAATCAATAAAGCTTTCTTCATTTAAAATAATTTTAAGTATTGTCATTACTCACACCCATGTTGTTTCAACCCCATAAGAACACATATGCACACAATGGTTTATAGTGCTAAAGTTTTACCATTTACAGAACATGTTAAAGAACTGTAAGGATGTACTCACACTACTGTATGTACAGTTGCCTTGAACCGGGCCGAAGCACCCTTTTGCCGCCTCCCGTCTCCCCCAATGGCCCGCACTTTCATTTCTGTTGAATGTCTGCACATACACATGCGCTTTTCTATTATTTTTTTCCCACCAAGACATTGGTTCAATTAGATTATGTAAATATTATACTTTTGCTACTTATTGTATAAAGTAAATTGTACATGTTGTAATTGTGGTCTTTTCATTTATTACTGCTTGTAGTTGAATAAAACTTCAATACATTTTCATTATTTCAGTCATAATAAAAATATTGTTTGATGATTAATAAATAAAAAATCTATATGATGTCAAATCTGATGATAAGTATATGAAATATCATATGATGTGGTAAATTCCATTTTGATGTAAATCAGATTAATAACATTTACACATATTTGATAATAGATGAGTCGCTATAAAGAAGGTCCCTTTTGTTAACATTTCTCCTATGTTTTTTCGGCAGAATGTAATTTGAGTAGCGGGGCAGAGGGAAAAAGGGTATAAAATCAGTTTAGTTCAGCTGGAGTACTGATGAATAAGACGAATTTGCAATGCATTATGATCCAAGCATAATGATCAGAGTGAAATAAACTAAGCATTTTTAGCCTATTTTATATAGCTATAATATTTTCATATTTTATATAAACTATATATTTAATATAAACTATAAATACACAAACAATGTTGCATTTTAAGTAATGGAGCATTATATGTAGAAATCTAAACTATAGGCCTATAGACTACAGGCTAAATAAAAGTGTCTCATCAGAGCTTTACATCATTGTCGTCACATCGCGTGCATCTGTAAAGAAGAGACTAGTCAGACGACACAATCTCAAAAACAAAAATGGGTGCTTTGATGTCAACATCGCTACTTTATCTTCGGGCATTGGTTCCGACATTGATATAATTTGTTGTTATATTAAGATATTAATATAATATTGCTATTGTCCTCCAATGCTGATAAAATAACCAGCCTTTGCTTATAATGTTAAATCCTTATTTTCCATAGAGCTATTTTTCGAGTTCTCGGAATGAAGAATGATGATTTTTTTGTTGGACAGTTGGTTGAGCCCATAAGGGACAGGCATGGGCCAATTGGGCATGGGTTTGATCTGGAAACGCATATATGTGTCTTGCATGACATTTTTATGGGCCGAGTGGGCATGGGTTTGAACTGGGAACGCACATATGGGTCTTGCAGGACATATTTATGGGCAGAGGGGGCATGGGTTTGATCTGGGAATGCACATACAGTATGCATATATAATTTTTGTTGTTCAATTTAATATATTTGCTGCAGTTCAGAGCATCAAGTGTCTTGTATTTGTCTTCTTGTTTAACTTTTCTTAGATTGTTTTCTTAAATCATTTGGCATGGTTGGGCTTAAATAGGCCTTGCATGAATTGCCCAGTTAGGACCAACATAAGATGCTTACAGAGCCCACTTTAAACCCATATGGGCATTCACGGCTGAATCCTGGTGCAAGCCCACTTTAAACCCCTTTAGGCAGGTGGGGCCCAGATGGGTCTGACATGAATTACCCAGTTAAGACCCTTTACAGGTCCCCCTAAAAGCCCATCTGAGCAATCACAGCTGGCCCCGAAGTGGATCCCGGGTGCAAACCCACTTTGAACCTCTTTGGGCAGGTGGGGACCAAATAGGTTTGGCATGAATTCCCCAGTTATGACCCATGCAGTACCCTTACTGGTCCCACTGTTAGTACTACTGGACTTGCACGGCTGGCCTCAATGTGGATCCTGGGTGCAAGCCCATAGTGGGGCACACATTTGTCGCCCATGAAGCCCTCATCTGGGCCCCATTGCTGGCTGGGATTGGACAATTAAATGAAAATATGAGAATATATAAATTCATTCATTCATTTTATTTTTGGCTTAGTCCCTTTATTAATCCGGGATCGCCACAGCGGAATGAACCGCCAACTTATCCATCATATTTTTTACGCAGCGGATGCCCTTCCAGCTGCAACCCATCTCTGGGAAACATCCACACACACTCATTCACACCCATACACTACGGACAATTTAGCTTACCCAATTCACCTGTACCGCATGTCTTTGGACTGTGGGGGAAACCGGAGCACCTGGAGGAAACCCACGCAACCACGGGGAGAACATGCAAACTCCACACAGAAATGCCAACTGACCCAGCCGAGGCTCGAACCAGCGACCTTCTTGCTGTGAGGCGAACGTGCTAACCACTAGGCCACAGTGGCGCCAGAATATATAAATATCTATATTTATTAGTTACTGATGAATGTGATCAGTTCCTAAAATATATTTTAATAAAGAAATTCTTAAAGAAGCACTAGAAAAGACCTTCACCTACAATATTGGATTCTATTGTTAGGTTTATGGGTGGCTTCTCACAACTGCAGAAAACAGCCTTACAATAACTCACTGCATAGTTAATGCCTGCAAATAAAGTAACATGCTGCATAAAATCAATGTTTTCTGTTCATCTTTGTTATCCACCACATAAACACAACAACGAAGATTTATGAAAAAACAGACAGATTTTACATAAAGCTGTTTTTTTGTATTTACCGGGCCAGAGTCTGTCCTGAAATAACTTTAATCACCATTAATATCCAGTGTTTAATCTATTATTAAAGCAGCTTAACACTTAAATGTGTCACTGTTCAAGATATGCTTAAAAACCACCATAAAACCAAGGAAATTGATCTACAGTGTACTGTAGTTGTGACAAACAGGCATGAAGAATCAGCATATGAATCGACAGTCAATGAACAGATCAACTCTCAAACATCACAAAATATGGAACTATATGGTGTCTCAACATAATAGAAAAATCCAAAACAAATAATAAAAAAACTAATACCACTAGGTTGAGATTTGTACTGAAAGAATTGCAGCATTTTATTTCATGTGCTGTGTCTTAATTATATAGTAAGCTATTCTTTAATGAGTTTGATTATGAACAACATCACCTCATCCACACTGATCCTCAACACTGGTGCTCCACAGGGCTGTGTTCTCAGCCCACTCCTGTACTCCCTGTACACACATGACTGTACATCCAGACACAGCTCCAATGTCATCGTTAAATTTGCTGATGACACAACGGTGGTGGGCCTAATCACAGATAATGATGAGACGGCCTACAGAGAGGAGGTGAACTCTCTGGCGCTATGGTGTCAGGAAAACCACCTCTCACTCAACATCAGCAAAACCAAGGAGCTGGTGGCGGATTTCAGGAGAGAGAAGAAAGAACACACTCCCATCACCATCAACGGCACACCAGTTGAGAGGGTCAGCACTTTCAAGTTTCTCGGAGTTCACATCGCTGAGGATCTGACATGGACTGCTCACACAGATGCAGTGCTGAGGAAGGCACAACAACGCCTCTTCTTCCTCAGGCGTCTCAGGAGGTTTGGAATGAGCCCCCACATCCTCCGCTCGTCCATCCTCAGCATCCTGACTGGCTGTATCACCACCTGGTACGGAAACAGCACCAGCAGCAGTCGCAAAGGTCTACAAAGGATCGTGCAAACTGCTGGCCGCGTAGTAGGAGGTGAGCTTCCCTCCCTCCAGGACATCTACACCAGGCGGTGCATGAGGAAAGCCAAGAGAATCATCAGCGACTCCAGCCACCCAAGCCATAGACTTTTCTCTCTGCTACCCTCAGGCAGACGGTTCCGCAGCATCCGGTCACGCACCAGCCGACTGAAGGAAAGCTTCTTCCCACAGACTATCAGGCTGATGAACACTTAACACACCTCACACAAACTCTTTCATACCACTCACTGCACTCCATCAACATGTAGCATGCACTGCACTTCAATCCATCAATCCTTACTTAAAACAATACTGCCTACAACTACAGGTATACCTATTCACATATTCATCGTCTTACGTATTGCTGTCAACATTGCAATTGTACATTGTTTTGTTTCCCTTTGGGAGTATTTTGTTGCATGTTGTATTTTTACACTGTGTGTATTTTGCACTGTCTGTATTTGTGCATTGTCTGTATTTTGCACTGTCGTTGTATTTTGCACTGTCTGTATTTTGCACTGTCTGGAGCCAGCACCTAAGCTTTTCACTCATCATAGCACACGTGCTGCTGATGATGTGACAATAAAAGTGATTTGATTTGATTTGATTTGATTGTGGATAATAATACAAAGATACAAAAAATAAGATAAAAACTTCATAATTTAGCTAATAATTTCCTGGCTTTTTGGCTTTAAGTAGAGTAATTTGTTAACTTTGAGTTACTGCAGCCAGAGATTAAAAAAAAACAATGCAATGAAGTCATCGATAAAGAGCCCAAATAAAGCCGTCACTGATTTAATTTAATTTATAGTGTTTTTTTTTTTTTTTTTGATGTTGTTGTTTTAGGCCTAATGTTACACCAATACTCTCAATTCTGGTATTAAGGTTTGAACACAATATTGAGTCCTCCAGGAGTATAAAATGAGCTTTGAAATTTTGCAGATATACATAATATATTATGGCTTATCTAAACCAGTTAGATTTTAGTCAACTAAATCAGCTCAATTCACAGTTTAATAATGTGGCTTATTGCTCAGAAACAACATTACTTAAAAAAAAGTTCTAAAAAATATTAGCTTTTTAATGATTTTTTTTTTATATCGTGAGTAAGATTGTAAAGATAAATACTCTAAAAATCACATATGTGGTAGGAGCAGCGTCTGAAAGGGTTGTCTCTTTATTCGACATTAGCTCAACCTGCTGGTAGATTCCTGCAGTATCTGATAAACTGCAGTTATGCAGTTGACGTATCTGCAGTTGAACTATCCAGTTTTCTGCAACAAACTCTGTAAGATGATGATTTTATTTAATAACTAAGAGAATCAGCGTGTTTTATTTTCATTTTTTTACATTTTTTAAATAAAAGTGATACTTTTTTTGCGAGAAATTAACCAATGAAAGAAGTGTAAAGCGAGCTGATGTTTTTCTATTATTGCGAAATGAAACTGATTATAAAGAACCTGTTCCTGCACAAATAAGACTGATATATATCTGTATGGAAGGAATGTTAATAATCATGACATTAAAATGTCCTGGATAATTTGCATTCTTTCTGCTAGAACAAGCCAAACACTGTATTTATTCCGTGTTAGGATGCAAATTGCTGTGAATGTGTGTGAGATATGAAACAGTGATCACGTTAAATGTCCTGGATTATTTGCATTCTTTCTGCTAGAACAAGTCAAACACTATCTCATGTCTCGCACGCATTCACCTCTATTTGCATCCTAGCATGGAATAAATACAATGATCATGTTAAATATCCTGCATTATTTGCATTCTTTCTGCTAAAATAGATAATAGAAAATGCCATGGTACATTTTTGTTTCTGTCTCTCTTTTATATTTTTACTTAGTAGTAAAGAAATCAATAATGTTACAAAAGCAACAATATTTCAGCATTTTGGATTTTGAATCCTAATTTACATTTTCATTTAAGTAGTTAAAACAAATAATAAGTAACTTGTGAAATGGGGCGACACGGTAGCGCAGTAGGTAGTGCTGTCGCCTCACAGCAAGAAGGTCACTGGTTTGAGTCTCGGCTGGGTCAGTTGGTGTTTCTGTGTGGAGTTTGCATGTTCTCCCCGTGTTGGTGTGGGTTTCCTCCGGGTGCTCCGGTTTCCCCCACAAGTCCAAAGAAGCTAAATTGTCCGTAGTGTGAATGAGTGTGTGTGGATGTTTCCCAGTGATGGGTTGTGGCTGGAAGGGCATCTGCTGCATAAAAAATATGCTGGATAAGTTGGCGGTTCATTCCGCTGTGGCGACCCCGGATTAATAAAGGGACTAAGCCGAAAAGAAAATGAATGAATGAACTTGTGAAACAAACACAAGAAATCAAATCAAGATGTTTTGGGGGTCTCCAACAGCAGGCTAATCTGCATGCATGGTCAAAAAACACTCTCATTGTCTTATAATCTGCATTTATTTTTACCTCATTATCCCAGAGACTCCTATATGAATTGTTCAGTGATTCATTTGTTCCCAAACCCCTCCTTAGCACGATGCTAATCTGCGCTGATTGGACTGTTGATAGTCTGTTGCGATTGGTCGACATCATTTAGCGTGAGAGAATGCCCACAACGGCTTATCAATATTGAAGTAGTCATAGTGTGTGCGTGAGCATATCTGCCAACACTCGTTTTTATCGGGAGTCGCCCGTATTTCAAATGTTGGCAGGCATGTGAGTGAGCCCAATGCAGGAGTGCGTTAAAGTAATGGAGTTACCACCAGCATATTACTCTATTCTTAACCAGAAGTAAAAACAGCGACACACATGTAGTATTAATGCACACAGCGGCAAAAGCTGAACCATTATGAAACAGGACCGCCGCATGTGTAGGAGAGCTGAAGTAGCCATAGCAACGACAAACAGCAGAGGAACACGAGCTCACAAACGCATTTTAATCCGTAAACAAAGCGGCACGCGTCACGTTTACAACGTGCTTTTAGATGCGATATGAGAATACAAGTTAACCAGATACACTATAAGCAGTTGCAAATTATATATTTTATTGTGTTTTGTTACTAGAGTAAACAATAAAGGCAACCGTTTTAATCACACGTCAGGGGCGGACTAGGATAGAAATTCAGCCCTGGCACTGTAGCCACACGTGCCCACATTACCACACCGACACAGCCCCACCCACAGACACGCATATTCATTCATTCATTCATTTTCTTTTCGGCTTAGTCCCTTTATTAATCCGGGGTCGCCACAGCGGAATGAACCGCCAACTTATCCGGCATTTGTTTTACGCAGCGGATGCCCTTCCAGCCACAACCCATCCCCGGGAAACACATCCATACATTCTCATTCACACACATACACTATGGACAATTTAGCTTACCCAATTCACCTGTACCACATGTGTTTGGACTGTGGGGGAAACCGGAGCACCCGGAGGAAACCCACGCAACCACGGGGAGAACATGCAAACTCCACACAGAAATGCCAACTGGCCCACGCATATTCATTACTTATGTTATTTCACCATCTGTACACCAATATAAGCAGCGGAATGAACCGCCAACTATTCCAGCATATGTTTTACACAGCGGATGCCCTTCCAGCTGCAACCCATCACTGGGAAACATCCATACACACTTATTCACACTCATACACTATGGACAATTTAGCCAACCCACTTCACCTATAGTGCTTGTGTTTGGAATGTGGGGGAAACTGGAGCACCCAGAGGAAACCCACGCCAGCATGGGCAGAACATGGCATTTCTGTGTGGAGTTTGCAACTGGCCCAGCCGAGGATTGAACCAGCGACCTTCTTGCTGTGAAGCGATTGTGCTACCCCCTGCTCCACCGTGACGTCATAAGCAGTACCATATCATTCATTCATTCATTTTTTTTCCGGCTTAGTCCCTTTATTAATCCGGGGTCGCCACAACGTAATGTACCACCAACTTATCCAGCATTTGTTTTGCACAGCGGATACCCTTCCAGCTGCAACCCATCTCTGGGAAACATCCATACACACTCATTCACATTCATACACTATGGCCAATTTAGCCTACCCAATTCCTCTATACCACATGTCTTTGGACTGTGGGGGAAACCGGAGCACCCGGAGGAAACCCACACCAACACGGGGAGAACATGCAAACTCCACACAGAAATACCAACTGACCCAGCCGAGGCTCGAACCAGCAACCTTCCTGCTGTGAGGCGAACGTGCTACTCACTACGCCACCACTTTTTTGCTTTCTCTAAAATTTTCGGCACCGTGAATCCAAATAATAAATCGTAAATCCCATCTCTGGGAAACATCCATACACAATCATTCACACACATACACTATGAATATTTTTGGCCACCGAAATGACCTATATCACATGTCTTTGGACTTGTGGGGGAAACCGGAGCACCTGTAGAAAACCCACGCCAACACGGGGAGTCAAAAGAATGTTAATTGCAGAAAATAAAAAAACAAAAATTACAAGCAAACACTTTGAAAATATAGAACAGATTTTATGATCAAAATGTATTATTTTGTATATGACTTCAAATGAACATATGACTTTTATCAATAAAAATCCCTGCTCCTTCAGGTTCATAATGGCAGTGAGGAGCTGCCATGAGTTTTCAGCTACAATAAGATGCATCTATCATAAACACCCTCCACCTCTGAGTACATTTATGATGAATGGCATTATTTGAGCTTCAAACTCAATGCAGCCATTTACTGCCATTATAAAAAAAGAGCCAGCATATAAATGAACACTAATTGTGTTAACCTAAAAAAAAAAAGAAAAAAAAGACATGTAGCACAATCGCCTCACAGCAGGAAGGTCGCTGGTTTGAGTCTCAGCTGGGTCAGTTGGTGTTTCTGTGTGGAGTGTGCATGTTCTCCCCGTGTTGGTGTGGGTTTCTTCTGGGTGCTCCGGTTTCCCCCACAGTCCAAACACATGTGGCATAGGGGAACTGATCAACTAGATTATAAATTATAACTAATAGTGTATGAGTGTGTGTGTGTGTGTGTGTGTGTGTGTGTGTGTGTGTATGAGTGTAAATGAATGTGTATGGGTGTTCCCCACTGATAGGTCACAGCTGGAAGGGCATCCACTGCGTAAAACATATGCTGGATAAGTTGACGGTTCATTCCGCTGTGGCGATCCCTGATTAATAAAGGGACTAAGCCGAAAAGAAAATGAATGTCCCTTTACTGTTCGTCTTTAAAAAAATAAGCAGATTATTATTAACAGCAACACACAGTCTAAGGTCAGAGAGAGTGAACATGTACCTCTTTGTGATGTGAGCAGCTGCTGGCAACCAGTACCTAGTGATGAGGTGTATGAGTATCACATGCTGACTTAGTAAGTCTTCATAGCACTGGAAAGACAGTCGAAAGAGTAACAGTCCAGTCTGGAGGAAACAAGAGCTTGGGCAAAGACTTCTGCAGCATCCCCTGTAAGCAAGGGTCTGATTTTCCTAATAGTTTACAGGACAAATCAACAGGACTTGGCCATTGCAATGTGGTGATACAGTATGTGTCAACTGTAACATCAAAGCTGGTTCAGCTGAAATCACAAGCTGTTCTGTCCTGGTAAGTTTGAGTCGAGGGTCATTCAATGTCCAGGAAAACATTTCTGTCCAAAGGGCATTGATTCTATCAGAACATCCAGCTGAAATGAAAGACCAAGAAATGCCTGAGAAAGTAAGGTTGTACTGTATTCAGCATTTTACTATCTAATAGTAATAGTTTTAATATCTAAGTACAGCTGTAAGGATCCTTTTGTTAGCCCAACGACGAAGCTAACAGCATGGTTGAAGTTAAATGCATGTAAGCCTTTTAGCACATGTAAAAAGAAATATTTACTTATGAAAACGTATTTTAATTAGTTTCCAACTCCGAATTTTATCTGACTCCAATTTAGTTTAATTTGAATGCTCATACTTAAAGAGAGTTTGATTTAGCCACTAGATTATATCATTTTAAGTCAGTGATTGTCAGGAAATATGAGAGTTTAAACAAGAATTGTATTTATTTTACAGGCAAAGATTTTCCATTTCAATTCACATAATTATACACGATAAGCCAATTCAGATTGTATAACAGAGTTAAAGATTAATACCTGACCATGTAAAAAGACATTGCAACTTACAAGCTCCGGGACAGAACCCAGAAACTTGTAAGTTGCAACGGGGTCTTCTGGCTGCAGAATCCGCCGATCTGCAAAGATCTTAACCTTAAGTACCCGACAGGGCGTCACAGTGACCCACGCCTAATGCATTGATGTGTTAATCACCTCTGGAGGGGGAGCATCTGGCAGAGATTTCATCAGAGTTAAAACCAAATTCAACAAATACCAGTGAAATAGTATAATGACCTTAAAACCACTTTACCAATCACACAGAGACATTTAAAATGATACCAAACATGAATATATATATATACCAAGTTAAAACCTTGAACCTTTTATGTGAGATGTGAATGGTTTACTCTGATGGAGCAAGGACATACAGACAGGAAGATAAACTCAGGATGATTTGAATAAAACAGTTGAACAGCTGGTCTTCTGATCTTCTTAGATTAGCCAGTTCATTGCCTTAATGCCTGACCATTCTCATGGTTTATTATCGTGGAATTCCATAACCATCCTCAGGGTTTATTATCATGGAGAGACATAGCCAATTCTTACACAGCATACAATATTTCACACAGTAATCACAGTTTTATTTTATTTTTTATTAAATATTTTATTGAAAAGCACTACAGATCAACTACAGTTGTGTAAAATCGTGCTCTATAAATAAAGTTTGCCTTGCCTAATCTCCATCTTACTGTATACTGTATACACTCAGCATGTTAAATATACAGTATGTGCACTAACTTTATTGTAATCATAAATCTCATCGTGTTCGTTCATATCACACAGAGTCTGGCTTCTCCAACAGCTGTTTTTTTTCTCCATACTGTCAACTCAGTGTTTGTGAAGGTGTTGTTAAATAGTTGTTTTTAAAAGACATTTTTACCATTCTGTAATTTTTATTCACTCTTGGATTGATATATGGGAGTTTTTACTGTAACCTTGTTGATCTGTTTCTATCCTATGATATCAACTAGGAATAAATACAGCGATTCTTGTAACAGGTGTGGAAAGTTGTGTTGATTTCACATTTACAGTAGAATATCACAAAATGTTTATTAAATATACCTGCTCTGTCCATCTGTGTGTGCATGTTCTTTTTCTTTACAAATATAAATATATAAATATAAAACTAACTAGGCATACGGATAAACTGGATGATCTTTTATATGATGAAGTTTGTCTGAATTCTTTTGTGGTTTTGTGTTTAGTTTCTGTTCAAACTATATTTTATCTCTGTTACTGAGTTTTGTACAAGAGCTAATGTTTACTGTGCAAACACTAAACTTTGCTCTAGTTGATGCTGGACGTTTTCTGTTCACTCTGATAAACTACAGATACTAAAACATATATATATATATA